>JBBPQD010000288.1:0-13812 GCA_038092355.1 Caloboletus inedulis
CTGGGGCATGTGTAGCGATGATAACAGCATGATACATCATTCGTGACCCGTCGGACCTACACGTTTTGTACTAATGGACACGGGGCTGATCATCCAAGGTGGGTAGTGTAGCGGGTCGGTGCCTTCTGACGCACTATAGATACTGCATACGTCCTCTTAGTACTGCTCTTATCCCATTTCTTGCAGACCTGCCCGTCCAACCTCGTCACCATGTCCGATCTCGAATCCTCAACGAACATCCAGGATTATACATCTCATGTCCTTACAGCGAACGTGAAGTGGGCACAGAGGTTGCACCAGACGTTCCCCCAGTACTTCGCTGATCCCAAAGATAGGCAAGCGCCCAAGGTAGGCTTCAGTTGGCGGTTCCAACCCTCGCCATTTCCTTGACGTTCTCTCCGTCCGATAGATGGTTTGGATCGGGTGCTCGGACTCCAGAGTACAAGAGTCAGATGCGACGACGGCGCTCCCGGGTAACGTCTTCGTACACAGGAACATTGCAAAGTACTCTTCCCAAACGGAGCATAGCGCAACTTGTTTCTAACTCTACCCCTAACAGCCAATTTCATCTTGACGATGACAACGCGTTGTCGGTCCTTGCATACGCCGTCAGAGCGCTAGACGTGCAGCACAGTACGTGTCTTTCTATCGATTCACAAAATATATCCTTTTTTCTTACCTTGTTCGGTGTGCAAACACACAGTCGTTGTTGTCGGTCATGAGCACTGCGGCGGTGTGTACACAGCGTTGAAAAGAGCAACGGCAAAAGACCCTACCGGGCACCACACGCTCTGCGACTCCCTGTATCATTTCGCCGAATTGTTTCATATCAACGGCGCTCACGACAAGCATGCCGAGAAGCCGAACGACGCCATCACGCGTTGGCTCACGCCTCTCGTCAATCACATCAAGGAGCTCTCACTCCCTCCAGGGGATGAAGCGGCGTTGAGGTTTGCGACCGAAGAAAACGTCAAGCTACAGGTCAGGAATATTGTTAAGCTGAGCAACGAGTGGGCGCGCAGCACGATGGACTGGAAGCCGGTCTGGGTGCATGGCTGGGTATGCGACTTCTCTACGGGTTTCATCCGGGACTTGGGGATCATCGAGGAGATTATCTGAGATCGCTTGGCGTAAAAGAGCCTCGGGGGAGGCTGAGGGCTTGTTTTCTGAATCGTGCATTGTTGTGTTGTTTCGTTCGCTCGTGTTTTCCACAAATATGTAGTACCCATGTACAGTAAGAGCGTCAGGAATGGTTTCAGAGGGTATTACTGGTCTAGGGTCAGAGAGCGGTCGGTGGATATTACTGTGTGACAAGTTTATTCGGTATTTCACCTCTGGTTCCCGAGGCACATTAGGACCGAAATCAATAGTTTGGTCTCGCTGGACGACCAGGATCATGTGTCTATACGTAGAATATGCAACAAAGGGGATTGACATTACAGCGAAAATAACGTCGACTACAACATACACGCATCATACAAACATCTGCAACGGATGACGATCATATACATTTTGACCCTCACTCAGTTCGCTAAGATCCGGATAGAACGGTACCATCGCGTCTGAGGCACCGAGATACAGCGAGTTGTAGACACGCCAGTAGACCTAGAGAGACGGGGGGCGGTGAGCGACGGCGTTGGGAGTAGATGGTCGAGAAAGACGTACCTCGCGGACTTTACGTGCGGGATGGAACAAGCCTTGGAGTGTATAGCTAAGAAGAACGCCTGGGCCCAGCGTCATGCGCATGGCCTCGATGGCTTCCATGACTGCACCGATGACGTGCGGAGAAGTTTCGAAACAGTTGGGCCATACAAGGTTCATTAGATGGAGCATTGAATCTTCGCAGCCGAGACCCGCTACGCCAAGCGCCAGATGTTTTACGATGACGCTTGCTGTTTGACGGTGGACGAGGTCACGATCTGTGAGCGCGTCTTCGAGCATGGTGACCACCGAGTCGACGTAATAGGCAGATTGTGGACCAACGTACTCGAATACGAAGGTCAGTGCTTTGAGACAGCCGGTCCGGACGTTGAGCTCCGCAGTACGATACTCGTTAAGGATTGCAGGGATACACGTGAAAGCTAGGAAAGCAACGTCAGCTTATGAAGGCCATCGACAAGGTGAATTACTCACGTCCGCAAGTCTCAGCTACGATCGCGATCGCGACGGTACTACAGACACGACTTTGACGTTCTTGCACGCGCAGATTGGTGAGGAGAACCGAAAGAACATCTTGAGGACCCAAACTCTTCGCAATGTAACCGAACGAATTGACAGCGGCTCGTCGAATGCCCTTCTTGTGTGCTTTCAAGAGGTCCAGCAGCTCGAAGCAAATACGCATCCACTCTCTCGCTGGGACGAATTCAGCTCCACGATCAGCTGAAAATGACGTCAATACTGCGAGACGCCAACCAGCAGACGAGACTTACCGATACGACCAATCAAGTTGATCGATGCCTCTTGCACCTTTTCGTGTCGGTTGCGGAGAATTGGCGTCATTCGGGGTACTGTACGAGATGAGATCAGTCATGAAGTATTAGACGCTGCATCTGAATACGTACGGAGATCTTTGACCGGGGGGTTCATCTGGGTCATACCAACGACATTAGCAATCGCACCCTCAGCAGCAATGATACTACCGAGCGTGTCGGGGTATTCTTCACCCAGCTGCTCAAACAAGACGAGACCAAGTTTGCTCAACAGTTGGTCTTCACCGCATTGCTTGATGACCACTGCAAGTCGCGTGGTCAAATCGGCTGCCTGCTGACGGACTTTCGCGCTCTTGTTGTTAAGACGCCAGAGAATCGTGGAGACAATCTGAGTGAGATATGGCTTGACGCGGATGCCGAGAGCGTTCACAACGGTACCAAAACCGTCCAGCATAACTTGGTCTTCCGTAGTCTGCTCCTGGAAGGAATAGATGATACCGTCTACGAGGCGAACCTCAAGACGCTCGTCGATGTCCGAGGCGCCAAGGGTGGCGACGACCTTGGTGATAGTCTCCATAACCATCTTCCGGTACGGCTCTGCCTCGTCCTTCAGCTCGTTCACTATTCTTCCAACGATCTCTGAAACGCCTGATTTTTGCGCGAGTTCCACAGTGGTCTCCACGACTTGGCGATAATTGCGTCTATCCAACGCCATACGACGAACCCAAAACGACTTGAAAAAGTCGGGCAGAATATCTTGTTTGATGTACTGCGCTGTGACACCTTCCGTAGCAGCGCATTGCTTAACCACTTTGAGCACGATCTTCTTCATCTCTTCGTCGGACGTCTGGAATTCGCGGATGAGGATGACTGTGACTTCCTTGGTATAGTAAGAGGCATATTCAGGGTCCATAAGAGGAATGATGAAGCCGATCGCCTTCAAGAAGGCGGCGAGACCCTTGCCGCGGTGTAGACGGATACCGAGCCAAAGAGGTTTGAGCACCTCGTCGAACGACTCGATACCGTAAGGCGCTGCAGCTTCGGCCAAGGCAGCGAGACCGAGGGCCGTCATGGTTCGCACCTTCTGCTGCTCGTCGGTGAGTCCATGAGCAATACAGCTCACGAGGTTTCGTAAGTGAGGGAGCACGGCGCAGCCCATCATGATGGCGATCTGTTGAACGATTCGAATACCAGTGTGACGCGCCTGCCACGACTTTTTGCTACGGCAAACGGCCTTGAGGAAGGGAAGTAGCGAAGGGATACCAAGGGCAGATGCGACGACGGAGAATGCGCGGGCAGTCGTATTGCGAACGTATTCATCAGCGTGATCAATATCAGGACGCATGGTGGATATCATGTGGGCAAGACCAGCCGCTTTTGAGAGGTTGGATATGATTTCGCGTCCTTCGATACGAGCGTAGTAATCCTCGTCGATAAGTAAAGGTTCGATGACGACTAGGATCTTGTGCACGTAAGGACGGACAAGGTCGTCGAGTTTGTACAAGACACGGTCGATAACCTTGACCAGCAGATGCCGTTCTTGATCTTCCAGTGTGCGTTCCATGAGTAGCGGGAGGATTTTGTCAAAGAGTGGACCGGCGCCGAACTCGCGAGCTTTGTCTGTGATCTGACGGAGGGCGGTCTTTCGGACAGGTGGAGTGCCGTTCTTAATCTTCAGGAGAAGCCGCATGATCTTGCGTTCTTTCATTTCATCTACCGAAAGCTGAGTCTCGTCTTCCTCTTTCAGAATCTTTGCAAAATACTGAGCGTCCTCCGGCTTGAAGAAAGCAAGATTTCCAACTCCCGGAATCTCAGTAGGCAGCTCAGGTGCGAGACCCGCAGCTGCCGCAATAGCAGCAGCGTCAGATGATTCTTGTATATGGAAACCCCCAACTTCAGTAACAGGCGTCGCCAACAACTTGCGGGGGGCAACCATCGGCGCATAGCCTGGCGGAGGAGTAACAATGACGTACCCTGTGGCCGGCAGAATAGCGTCTAGTTCTTCATCAGTGAGGTAGCGGTTGTGCTTGTCTTCGTGCATGATACCCGGCGCATTCATGATGATCTGTGTCATAGGCACATCGGGGACGATAGCAGCTTGGTCCCAGCGCGAGCGCTTGGGAGTATCAGCGACAAGAGCAGCATTCTCCGTGGGCGGAGCATCCCAACGGGACCGCCGTTTCTTTGGCGCAGACGGCTCTTCTTTCGCCTCCGTCTTATTAGGATCCACGTTCTCGTCCGTGGGCTCCGGAATGTCCCATCTCCGCTTGCGCTTTGCTCCCGCTGCTTCCCGGTCCCGTTCCCTAGCCTCGGCAAGCTCTTTAGCAGCAGCGAGCTCCATAGCGACATCTTGAAGCTCGGAAGCCGGAGGCGTCTTGTCCAAGTCCATTTTCATCTTTCCCTCCTCCCTCTCTCGCCTGTCCTTCTCCTCAATGGCCCTCCGCACACGTACCTCCTCCTGCTCTAAACGAGCCAATCTCATCGCATCCTTGTACCCCCCCTCGACCTCCGTGCCTTCCTCGGCATGTTTGAATGCATCCGCACTTTCTTGTGCAACTCGGTTGAAGCGACGGCTGTGATAATCCGACTGCCTCGACGCAATTTGACGTTTCGAGGCTGTTTCGGCAAAAGGGTCGACGTTCTCCTCCTCTGCAAGGTCTGCGAATTCTTGAAGAATCTCCTTCGGCGCGGTGAAAGAGTCGACGAGTCTTGGTGAGCTAGACATGACAGACGGTGATGGTGATGGTTGCAGAGAGAGCCGTTGGACGCCAACGAAAACAACCCGGAGGAATTCGTGAGAGCTGAGTCTGAATAATCCATTGGCCAAATCTGTACAAATAACCCCTGTCGACTCCCTGTCGGCTTATGTACCACTTCGACACTTCGAGCGACCAAGTCATTCTATTCCGAGCGGCTCCACGGTTTGCTCGGCAACAAGTAACCCACCCACAAGGTTAACCCAATCATGGCCACCATCACCCAATACGCAAAATAACCTCCCATGATATGTTTCTCAATACTGAGTGAAAAGGCAGAGTTAGCAGTTGCAGGACCGACAGCACGCATGACAGAGACAAGCATCTGCGCGACGCCATTTGTTGCGCCAATCGAGGCCTTGTTCGGCGCCGCAGCACTTATATATATGAACGTGATCCCTGATTGAACGTGGATCATCAAATTGATCACCTCTTCATAACGGGCTGGCTCACCGAAAGCAAAAGCAGAGAATATCGACAAGCCCATTTGGAGTCCTACAAGGAACCAAACGAAGTAGCTCATACCGTATGCCCGTGCCGCGAAATTAATCACAGGGAACAGTGCTATGATAGGGAAGCACAAAGAAACTGTTGCCATGAACATGGGTTTAGGGCCGAGCCAGTCGTGCATGGGAGCGAAGAACATCCATTGAATGATTCCGCCTGATACCCCAAGAAGCGCCAAGATGGTTCCAATTGCAGGCGGATCAAGACTGAGACCGCCTATTTCAATGGGCATCGCGTAGAAGACTGGGATCACTGAACGAAAGGCGATATCAAGAAGGGACAACGCGGCATAGCACCCAGCTGCTATTAGGACTGGGCGAACGAGAAGGGCGCGGAATGGTAGCTCCTTATCAGCTGCTTCTGGTGCTGGATCGTCGCCTACGACCCCATCGACCTGTGGGCTGGGCGCTGGTGTATTGTCCTTGGTCGTTCCACCGAAAAGGTATTGCCTCAGTGTCATTTGGGGTTTCCTACTCTGGGTGAAAGCAGTTGAGCATTCTTCCTCTGACTCAGACCAGCCGACGAACCTCTCTCATAAACATGAAGGCGACGAGCCATGAAAATGCCGAGAAAGCCGCCGAGACCGAACAGGGTAGAAAGTACGGGTATTCTTTGAGAAATGCAGAATCACCAAAGACGTCCGGGAATCTTTCCGCAGGCCTAGCCAGAGACCCGCCGACCAGTGGCCTTGGTATTTATTTAGCACGAAAGTATGGAAACGCAATGGATAACGAAAACGAACCCCAACGTCGTACCAAGGGCCCAAGTGATTGGTAAAATGCCAAATGCCTGAGCAATATTCGTAGGATCCGTGATCTCGACCGTCATGCTTTTCATGACACCAATGTTCCCATTGAGAGCGCCATTGAGACATCGACTTTGAGTGTTTTGTCAGCATTTCCGGAAAGCAAGGTACGCCAGACTTGTTCCTACCTGACGACGAGAGCCAAGAACGTTTTAGACAGCCCGAGGCACCACATCGACGCTGATAGTCCGAAGAGACCCGTCAAAAGCACAGGTTTGCGGCCGATTCGATCTGACAAACGACTCCAATGGAATACCGTGCATGCCTCAGTTAAAAAGAATGCCGAATGCTAGCGTCCGCAAATTTAGAAGTCGAAGGGAGGGAGCTGATAGGCATGGGTTACAAACCACAACTCCAACATAGTATCCAACACGAGAGTCTTTGCCACCAGTAACACCAAGTTCCCTTATCAGCTGCAGGAGAAGCAGATACGTAAGTCTAGCCACGTGTGAGGAGTGTACAATGTCGAACTCGTACCTGGGGAAGGAATGGTGCTATGACCTGCGAAGTTAGAGGTTCCGAGATTTGAACCAACAATAATATGGAAAATTGACGCCAAGGAAGGGGCGTCTTTTGCTGTCTTGAGGTAGTTTGCTCGGTGTTTTGAGCTTGGTCCCTCAGAAGTGGTGTCTCCTCGTCCGTTATCTGAGGCATGGCAATTGGCGTTCAGAGTGAGAGTGCTGTCGAGATATGAGTTGGGTTTTCCAAAAATACCCGCAGCATAATATCCTTACCCGTGACGAGCTGCTTTGATACAAGTATCGTCCCAGGAAACGAGATACGTATCAACGAGGTCCAGGGTATCACGATCGATAGCAGAACCGTGTGGGACAAAAGGACTGTTGTAGGCGCAGCTTTTAAGTTTTTCAGATTATAGATACACATATGTAAGAGGTCTGTCTTTGGTTTCATCCTACTTGCACCCACGAGTAGCAAACACGACTTCCACACGCGGATGCGGAGTCTATCCATTTGATAGTAATGTTCGCAACTAGAGACGTCGGCGGATCTAAAAGAAATGTGCAAGTCTGGTAGTGCAAAACAGGTGATCGAGAACTGCAGAAAAGAAGAGAAAAACAGCATGCCTCGTGGGAGTGCCTATAGAGGAAGAGACAAAGAAAACACTCACAGTACTGACCCGAATGCCACAGTCGGTTGTGAAGCAAGGCTCATTGTAGATAAGGGTGTTTGCACACATTTTTCTGCCGTTGGTCGGAGGACCACCTCCCAACAGCCTGGATCAGATTGGGTGCGACACCTTGAATCGAACAGACGTAGTAACGCCGCCGGAACTCAACGAATGGCGGTAGAGAAGCCTGTCGGAAACGTCACAAACCATGCTCGGGTGGGAACGGAGCCTGCAGCTGTAAGCGGTTTGGGCGGTTATATCGTAAAAGTCCGTGCCAGTTTGACGTGTCTGGTCTTCTCGGTCCTTCTCACGAAAAAAGGGTACATATTAACCATCTTGCTCCGCTTTGTGTTACAGGTAGTGATCCGGGAATTTGGTCGGGGTTAATTCACCGTGAATTTGAGGGCGGTCAATTTAGCATGCTGCATCCCAGCCCAACAACTTTGTCATATTCACGTACCTCCTGTGTAGATTGAACAATCTTATTATGCTCCTGTATGTTATAAAGGCTGCTCACAGCGCCTCGATACGTAAGATGGAGACTTTGTCCTCTTACTACTTACCATGTGAGTATTGAGCATGTCTTGGATCAATGCGCACCTATATTGGTGCATATAAGCTCAACATTTTCTGACCCTTGAAATGTTGAAAAATGTTCAATCCCAAATTTGGGTTAGGGTTACTTATCTGTACTATTGGGAGCTTCAAGATGCTATGTAGTCCGAATTTCTGTAATCATGAAAGCATATGGAGCTCTCGTCAACCTTCCTATTGACAGTTCCCCAGTCACTGATGCTGATGAAGAGGTACATACCCTTCAAGCCGTTTTCCCACCCCGTCACAACCCTGGACGCTGACATTTCCCGAGATCTTCCTCCTCTACTCAGCACTCAACCAGACGAAAACGGATCTCGTTGGCCCGGATGGTTACCGTGGACTAGGCCACCTCGATTCACGGAAAGATTCCCTGACCATCCAGTTTGAGTTTCGACCGCCTTCTTCGGATCCCAGCAGCCTGCCACAGCCCACGAAGAGACTGAAACCACCGCGTAAGAAAGTCTCAAAGGAAAGTTCGACGCGGGTGGTCGTGATTGAGATCGCACAAGACTCAACAGCTTTGCGCAGTAGAAGTGGGGATACGGGCAGCGTGGTTTGGCGCGCAAGGTGAGACTTACGGTATTTTGCTGTCAGTCAGCCTGTCACATTGACCCGTATGCGTGCCTCAATCTTGCAATAAAAAGCACAGAACTAGCAAAGGCTTTCCTACAGCAGCATTTTTTTCCTCCCGAGTTACCTGTCTTCAATCGAGACCGGTTGGGAGAATCACACTGCCTCGAACTAGGGTTAGCATGACCGTCCCTAAGCATGGTTTTTCTTGCAATTAAAGGTCTCTCCCGCATGAAGGGCAGGCACGGGACTTCTTAGTCTTGCGCTGGCACCCCTACTCCGCACTTGCACCATCACCGACATCAGATCCCTCCTGCCGCTTATTCGAAAGAACATTTCGCTGAACTCGCCTGGATGGCATGACGGATCCCTTGGAAATCCAGAGTCTAACGTCACGATCGAGGAATTGGACTGGCTCGCACTTGCTTCCCTTCCGAAATCCGGCACAACGCGGGCACGCTATTGCCCCGTACCAATGGTCACCTCAACTTCGGAGCTCGAATCCACCGACCACGCTGCATGGGATGTAGTTTTCACCGTCGACTGCATATATAACCCCTCGCTCCTTCCTGCTCTCGTTGATACCATAGACACAGTCTCGACCGCGGGACGAACATGGGTTTTCGTGGTGGCGGAGCTGAGACAGGAGGATGTTCTACGGGAGTTCTTGGATCTGTGGTTGAAACGGGCTACTAGTGGGAGGTGGGAGATCACGCGAATAGATGGCTTGCTGGACGTGCACTTTGTCGTATGGGCTGGGCAGAAGCGCCTAGACTAGCTGTGGCTATGGTGATCGGCGCATCCTGTGCGCAGCGATTTGTTTCAGCTGCGTTGGAGTGATCAGGTCGATCTATACCAAATATCGTTCCCGGATTCGACCACCACAATGTCCCGTTCGCGACAATACTATGGTTTTGGTTGGGCCCATCTTCATTTCAACCAAGTCCTAGGCTAAACGAAAGCTCGGCAAACTAACCGTTACCAACCGGGCTAATGACTATACTCGGCACATTGCACCCCGGTTCGAACTTTCTTGGAGGTTGGTCTTGGAGCCCGGCCCCAACTTGGGATTATATCGATCAACGTCGATCCATTCAGTCTCACTCTCCGCAGTCGCTATTCTATACTCGCTGTGCGAGATCTCACATAATTACTAGGGACCCCTCAAAGTCAGGGGCCTACCTGATTCCCGATACAAGCACCACACTCCTTCTCCTTTCCACAGATTAATACGCTATTCTGTTCCTCGACACAAGATACGCAATGCTTTCCCTGACATTGCTCGTCGTTGCAAGTTTGCTATGCTCTCTCCAGATTACTGTCGCAACTCCCGATCCGACACGAACTGTCGGTCAAACTATTGCGCTCAGCAAAAGGCAACCGCCTGTGCGCAGTGTGGAAGATTGGGGCGTCTGGGCCAAGAACGAGCGCGAAGCGCTCAAGGCCAAATATGGTGGCTCTCCGCCCTCGAGAAGGAGCGAAGGCACAAATTTGTAGGGCCTGCCCCGATTGTTGAAACGCTCTGACATGTCCTTTCGTAGAATGACCAACCAGGAAACCGATGCAAGGTAGGAGGCTGGGTCAGGTTGGTCCCCTGTTGCTGACGCTTCCTGCTCAGTTACTTTGGCTCCCTTGCAATCGGAACACCTCCCATTTCGTTCTATGTCGTTCTCGACACCGGATCATCGTTAGTCGATTTTTCCCCTATTCAAGTCGTCGTCTCACATCTCCTTTCAACTAGGGATTTATGGGTGGCAGACATAAATTGTGATTCAAGTTGCTCTGGCGAGGCTTCCTACAATCTTTCGTCATCGTCGACCTTCCAGAACCTCACCCAGCCCTTCTCTATCACCTACGGAATTGGACACGCTGCGGGCAGTCTTGTTTCGGATGTTGTCCAGATGGCCGGATTTTCGGTCAAGAATCAGGTCTTTGGTGCCGTCACGCAGGTTTCGCAGGATCTGTTGTCGCGTCCAGTGTCTGGCTTGCTGGGTCTAGGCTGGCAGACCATTGCTTCTTCAGGGGAACCACCCTTTTGGCAAACATTGGCCAGCAAAGGTGCTTGGTCGAAGCCTGTGATGGGCTTTCAGTTGACGCGGTACGTGCTCCGTTTGATCTGCGTTGAATGTATTCACAGTGCCATCGTTAGTTTCCTCAATGATTCGACTGCTCGGCCGTTGGAGGCGGGAGGAAGCTTTACGATGGGTGGATTGAAATTTATTTTCACTTGATACGGTTTGCTGACTGCCCACTGTATAGGATTTCTTAATTCGAGCCTATACACTGGCAACATTGACTATCAAAATTTAGTTACGACACCGAGCTTTTGGGTTCTCGCTCTCTCCAGTGAGCATTTTATAATACTTCTGTTGCGTAATGACGTCATTGGTAAATCCGGCCTCATAGAATTAATTGTCCAAGGGTACAGCGTGTCGCTTCCTTCGGGATCTGCATCCTACGCTGCAATTGATACGGGGACCACACTTGTTGGCGGTCCTGCCAGCGTGATTCAAAACATGTACTCACAGATTCCCGGCTCCCAAGCTGGATCTGGCAACTGGGAAAACTTTTGGACATATCGTACGTTTGTCACGCATCGGGAAAGGTCTATATTTAGTCGTGCGTCGATAGCATGCAACACCAGTGTAAACGTCGCACTGTCGTTCGGTGGACCGAGCTGGCCAGTGAGCCCAGCCGACTTCAGACTCACCCAAATCAGCCCCAACCAATGCGTCGGCGCGTTCTTCGAGATCAACACTAGTGACAGTGCTCCAAGCTGGATCGTCGGTGACACGTTCCTCGTAGGCCACGTTTCTCTCGACCCCGTTCCCCGTTCCGGTGTTGACTGATTGATGTGTACGCAGAAAAATGTATTTTCGGTTTTCAGATATGACCCTGCTTCGGTCGGGTTTGCGGCGCTTTCTGCGACCGCGCTGAGTATGAACGGAGCGAATGCGCAGCCGCCATCGGCTACGATTGGTTCTGTCGCGACGAGTGTAACTGCGACAACTGGAAATGCCACGAGTGGGGCACCCTGGACGTCGAGTTCGGCATTCAACCCCTTTATGGTAGCGTGTGGACTGGCTGTAGGAGCCATGTTGTTGTGAAGGACTTTGATAATTGAACACATCTAGCTAATGGACTAAACATATTCATCCCTCAAATGTAACATTTTCTACTCAATACTTCCAATACTTTCAAATGACTTTCGTAGCTCAGGACGACGTTGCTCCGGTTGTATACGAGATGAATAAGATTAGAGTACAATAGTATACATCCGAAATAATCAACAATGTGAATCTAGACTTTACGAGCGTTCCCCACGCAACCGCCTTGCAAGAGCAAGATCCTTTGGTTGGATAGTAACACGCTTAGCATGGATAGCAGCAAGGTTGGTATCTTCAAACAACGAGACAAGGTAAGCCTCGGCAGCCTCTTGCAACGCCATCACAGCAGAAGATTGGAAACGCAGGTCAGTCTATCAAATTGCCCGTGAGCATACGAGTCACCAGATAAAACAAGTCACCCACCTTGAAGTCCTGCGCAATTTCACGAACAAGACGTTGGAAGGGTAACTTCCGAATCAGCAGCTCCGTCGACTTTTGGTATCGACGGATTTCACGAAGAGCAACTGTTCCAGGACGGAATCGGTGAGGCTTCTTCACACCACCAGTCGTCTAAAAACACAATCTCAGCAACTTGTCGTCCAATAATTACTGCATCACTCACGTTGGCCGCAGTCTTGCGAGCAGCAGACTTGGCTGCAAGTTGTTTGCGTGGCGCCTTCCCTGCAACACATTCAATATCATCTCCACCAGAGCCAGACTTGTCGACTTACCACCGGTGGTCTTGCGCGCAGTTTGCTTGGTACGAGCCATTGCTTAGATGCAGTGATTGGTCACCGGTGCCTAGTGGGATGGTTGTGGGTCCTTCCAAAACCGAACCCGTCATATTTAAATTATCGCGTCGCGTGGTCACGTGGACGCGTGTTTCACCGATCAACAATTGAGTCAACAAACTGTTTACGGAAATTCGACACAGCCACCGCATCGGCCATATATAGCGACGCGAGTGGTGGAGTGGCTCTCCATATCTCTCGCCTTCACCGCGACACACCGTCACCACACTCGTACACTTTTCATTTATCCACCAACAAGTTCTACTTTGAAATGTCTGGCCGTGGCAAAGGTGGCAAGGTGAGTTGGAAAGGTATTCGGATGGAGTTGCTCGTCTGAGCAGAAGACAGGGACTCGGCAAGGGTGGTGCAAAGCGTCACCGGAAGATTCTTCGTGACAACATTCAGGGTGAGTGTAGCCGGGTTGAAGAGCCAGGGGATTACTAATTGAGTGTAGGTATTACGAAACCTGCGATTCGTCGTCTTGCACGTCGTGGAGGTGTGAAGCGTATTTCTGGTCTGATCTATGAAGAGACTCGTGGAGTTCTCAAGATCTTCCTTGAAAATGTGAGTTCGAATGCTTTGAATCATTAACCAGCATTTGTTTACGATTTGTATAGGTCATTCGTGATTCGGTCACATACACTGAGCATGCCAAGCGCAAGACTGTTACTGCTCTTGATGTCGTCTATGCCCTGAAGCGCTCGGGGCGTACGCTCTACGGTTTCGGTGCTTGAATATTAAACCTTCGTCTTTGTAGTCGTCAACTGTATCTTATCTGTATTTTTGTAATTCGATCTCCATCCTTCTGATTCCTTGTATCATTGCGCTCCCTGAGTTTCCTGGGTGCTAGCCTCGGGACGATTTTCCTCAATGCATTGACGCAGTGGTAGGATGTTGCCCAACCAAATTATCGAAACAGGTCCACTGAGTGGTGAAGACTATGACCATTGCATATTATCCTCTAAATTTCCATATGGTCTCATGGAGGACATCTGGGTATTGACTGTTCCGAACGTCCGAATGTCCGAGCAGTCCAAACCTCACAAATGTGACCAAACAATGTTTGGGCGGAGATTGAACTGTACTGAAGCAGCCGAGCGGCAAACTGTCACACCCCGCCG
>JBBPQD010000289.1:0-13812 GCA_038092355.1 Caloboletus inedulis
ACAGTGGAATCCCCTGCCGTTAGCGGAGCGCAAGTGGGAGAGCCGGGCGGAGACCCATGTCGACTCCCTCAGCGTTGCAAGGGGGGCTGTCGGGATTGAAGACGCTGCAGAGAGCAGTTCGGACATGCTGAGCGCTCGCCCCGAGGCACCGCGTCTGAAATCTGACCATGTTTGGGCTGTGAGGGACGACTGGGGAGAGAAGGCGAAGGAATGGGGTCAAGGTGTGAAGATCTTTGAAGGATCAAAAGAAGCGGTCCCAGTAGTCATGATAGGGATCTATTCCTCATTTGCGGTATACTGTACCTTGAGGAGATTTGCTCGAGTATGGAAGTTGGCTCTCACGTATGTCGTGACTCTTTCGTCTGGCCACACATTTAACGGTCGGAGGCAAACACAAAGGAAGGCACGCGATGGCCACGAACTCGTCGGAATCGCCAGTTTCGCAAAACCCAGCGAACATCATCACCGCCCTCGGAAATGCCTTCAAAAGCCAGAATGGCGAATCCATCACGGGCGAACGCATCGCACAACTGCTCGCACAAAACATGGGCCAACTCGGAGAACTCGCGCGCCAGGGGAAACTCAACCCTCAGCAGATCCAACAGGTGTGTTCTGGGACACGTTCCCATGATGCATGTCGAGCGATGAACTGATCACGCCACCCCTGTTCGACCTAGCTAAAGGAATACGCCGAGAAATACAAGCCCGCTACGACCCCAGGAGCGAGTACGTCGGGGACGACCGCTGCCAAGGTAATGTGCTAAACGAGACCGACTGCGTTTCGTGTAACTGACTGTACTTGATACTTCCCCAACAAGACGACTACGACCCCTGTGACATCTGCCGTCTCGACTGGGGCGACGTCCGCTTTCAAAAGCGGTTCTCCGGCGCCGGTGCTCACGTCAACGCCAGGAGACGGCTATCCCATCAGTCAGACGCTCAACACGACAAATCCTGGCCCTGTCCAATGGGCGACGGCGCAACAAGGAAGACCGACCCTGACGGGTGGCATGAGTGGCGGTAGGATGTCAGGTCAGTCAGCCCGTTCCGCGCGTGCGAGTTGACGGACTGATGGCGCATGCGATTGTCCGTTGAACAGGGACGCCGTCGCAGATTGCGAGGGGTGATGATGCGACCTCGCTCACGCTCGATGACGGTCGGGCAAGGAGGAAGAATACGCCAGGCGATCAGAGCATGCGGCGATCAATACAGGATCTCGTTACGAGCATCGATCCCAACGTGCGCATCGAACCCGAGGTCGAAGATGTATGTCCCACCCTCCACCATGTTCCCCACCGTTTGGGCTGACGCGACGTACAACAGTTACTCTTGCAGGTCGCAGACGAGTTCATCGATTCCGTGACTAATTTTGGTTGTCGGCTTGCTAAACATCGAGGGGGGGATACGCTCGAGGTGAGGGACTTGCAGCTCCATCTCGGTAGGTTGGTTTTGTCATCCTCGGTGAATGCTACTTTACCGTCTCCGGTTACAGAAAGGAATCACAACATCCGTATTCCTGGTTTTGCCTCAGACGACACGCGCATATCGTTATCGCAGTCGACGGTGATCCCTGCTGTACCTGCGCCGACCACGAAAAAGGCAGCTCAGGGCACTACCATGTCCCTTCGGAGTCAGCGACTGGCCCAAGTGCAACAAGCCAAGCGGGAGGCGAAATTGATTTGACAATTAGGATTTCCGTTTCTTTCTCATAGTATTGCAATCATATCATGTACCCTTATCCTTGCAATGATCTGTATTCTCAAGATCGATACGAGAACTGAGATACTGGGATCATCGTAACAAGGGAGGCCATGTGAAAATGAACAATACTACCCATAGATTAGATTCTATTCAAATCCACTTGCAGCGAATGGGTCCGTCCGTCTGAGGATAAATAGTCGAGGCATTAGCTGCGCGCAGCTAAAGGTATACTCTGTAACTGCCATCATGAAGTGAACGCACAAGGGATTCCGTCCCGCAGTGATGCTATAGCAGTCCGGTGCTGGCTGATCGCAAGGACGATGAAGACATGCCATATGGCATGTGAGCCGCCACCACACCAGTCAAGCCAATGGGAGAGACGCTCGGAGAGGAAGCGCTCCGGTATGTTGGTCACATAGAATGTGAGACCGATTAAATAAGAGATCAAAGACGGCCAGACAGGGTCTGTGATTGGCACAAATGATTGACCTGGAGAACGTCGACGGAAAAGAAATGGGACTTACTAATATATGCAATCATCTGCTGTAGCGAGTGGAGGTATGCTAACACAGCGAGGGGTGCGATAGCTGTGAAAGCCATAGAGAGGAAGAAGGCAACCCGAACGTGCTAGCTGACCGTCGGTACTTTGTGTGTGAGGGCGGGGAAGATATCTTACTCTGTATGCTGGATCGTTGAACCATCTGAGGAACGGAAATACATTGCCGGCTACACCAATGAGGAAGCAGCAAGCGAGGAAGCATTTCCCTAGGATTGGATGGCACTGGAAGCCATAGTAGACAACAGTGCCGATGCTAGCGCTGATAAGCCTGTTCAGCCGAGTTAGCGACGTGTGCTAGGGAAGGAGGATGTGCTTACCATCCGATACCAACATAGTCCATCCTAGCGCAGAGATCCATGCCGTCATGGTGCGCACATCCAGCCATAGTATGCCATACCACGCTACTGAACAGACAAACGAGTGCAAAAGTAATGAATGCGATTTCAGGAACGTCCTGAAACGAAGATGAGTTGAATATAGGGATATAGTTGATCAGCCATAGTATGAGCGGGATGAAATGGGTATGGATATTGACTGAACGTGTATGAGTAGGATGCAAGGACTGCAGAGAAGAGGAGCGCACGTGTTTCATTGTGCCATGCAAATAGAGACATAACGATAAGTGGCCACTTCTCGAGTGGGATGAACCTGATAACAGGAACATGATGAAAACACGAGGAACATGCGTGGGCTAAAAACACACCGGTATCCTCTAGTAACGAACGGGTTGTTGCGCCATTGCGGCGGTAGGTCTACGTAGTGAATAAGCTTTGAGCCTTGGAGAGACTGCTTGATGGCGCGAGCAATGTCACGAGCCATGTCCTCTGCCTCCGTGACGTCGTCGGACAATTCGGCAACGAATTCAGAAGACCTGATCGACTCGAAAAGGCCCGACAAACGTGTGCTGCCGGGAAAGGTATGCAAGTCGGTCGTGAGCACATCCATTGACCTCAAGTGGGCTTGAAGGGACTGGAGCCGAGCTGATAGGGTAGAGATGTGCTTGTCCGATAAGCGGGATCGAACGTCTTCCATGACGGAGCTGATGTCCGCCAAGGAATAAGAGAACTGTGCACGAACGTTGCTCAGGGAGGGAACGTCGGGGAGCTCTGGGAGATGGGAGCAGACATCACATCGTATGCTACGAAGCATCTCCAGAGCGTCTCTCGCCCATGCGCGTGCCTCTTCGACGGTGTGTTCACCCTTGATCTTGAGTGCTGCAGGGATTGTGATCTCTGAGATGGGGGATTCGATCGTCGAAAGTCGATTCTCGACGTCTTCGAGATACGAGAGGAGGAAGATTCTCAGGGCTCCGAGAGACTGCCTCGCGGACCCAGAGGAGGCGAAGTCGAGCGCTTCACGGAGAGGAACGTCGTGTGCGTCGACGCTGGAGGGACGACGTCGATGGCGGAGACGGTTGTTTGTCACCGTCATCGCGGTCGACATCGTGCAAGAGCAAAGCTGTAGCTGTGAGGCGGCAGGCCGAGGCGGGCATTTTGAATGCCCGGTCACGTGAACAATATCTCTGTCAATGAATAATCATCTTCACCGAAAATACAATGTACATCATGACGGTCTCAGCTAAAACACCGCAGCTGTTCGTCGTCGGACTGGGCAATTTACCATTCCCAAATACCCGACATAGGTCAGTTAGTTCTGCCTGAGAGAGTCCCTGTCGCTTACCAGGTCTTTGTAGTGTCGGTCATCTCATACTAGATGCCCTCGCTTCTCGCTTTGGCATTCGTATGGCTCCCAACAAAGCCCTCAACGGCTTCATCGGCCGTTCACATGTCATCCTCGGCGACTTGAACGTCGACCTGACTCTCTTCAAACCAAGTAAGTCCCCCTCCTCCGCAAGCCCTGACTCGTCTGCACACACCTGGTAGAGCCCCTCATGAACATTACCGGACCAGCAGTCGCCACTGCACGTCATCACACCGCCACCATCCCGGGTGCGATGATTGTGATTCACGACTCGCTCGAACACAAACCCAAGACCCTCTCTGTCAAGTTTGGCGGCTCAGCCAACGGTCATAATGGCGTTCGAAGCGTCATCGCGGCCCTTGGAGATCCCAACTTTCATAGGTTCCGTATCGGAATCGGTCGTGACGGCGATGCGGCATCATATGTACTTGGCAGGCTGTCTACCGAGGAGAGCGTCCATTGGGATGTCGGTAGTGGCTTAGACATGGTCTGCGAGGAACTCACTGAGATAGCTCTCAAGTCACCAATCACTTGATGTTTGACCGCTCAG
This sequence comes from Caloboletus inedulis, assembly GCA_038092355.1. NCBI lineage: Eukaryota > Fungi > Basidiomycota > Agaricomycetes > Boletales > Boletaceae > Caloboletus > Caloboletus inedulis. The sequence goes on from JBBPQD010000289.1 coordinate 4,512, forward strand.
CCAGTTGAACCCTCGCACTCCGAGTCAAAGGTAGATGGTCGTGTGTGCGTGCTCGAAGTTGGCACACATATTCCACCCTGCCTGCGTGCGTTCCTACTACTTCAATTGTCGTGACCCTATGCTAATGATCAACAGATGTCCAGCGTAGTGTAACACCATCAGTATAATCATCTCATTATCAATCGACGCCTAGGTATCCATAGATATATAGCTGCTCGAGTAGTACCATCAAAACATCGCACAAACACTACAGATACACTGTATACACACTCTGTAACAGTTACCCATGAGTAATTATCGAAGGCGTGGTATCCGTAGAAGAAGAAAGTCAGAAACAGCGTCAGAGTATATCCACAGGTTCAGGAATGCTTAGAATGTGATGTTGATAATACCAGGGGTCGCGTTCTCAGACCGCATCGTGAATTTATATCTGCAGCGCTGTTAGTTGACATTCGGTTGTAACAAAGCGAAAGGGGATATTACCGTTTCGTAAAAGCATGGACAACGTCCTTTATTTCCCTTTGCTTCTTACTGAGGGGCTTCCCTTTGCTAAATACGACTTGGATGGTCATGGGTCCCACATCGTCTCGCGTCGACAACACATCCAAGACCGCCGATGTGATCGCAAACTGGACTTCCGTGGCCGATTTATTGATCAAAACCACATCTCGTACCAAAGGATCCAATGGCAGTTCTAGCGGTCAATCAGCGATAATCCTTGAACAAGGACAAGGGTCGATTTACCAGAGAATTTCTTTTTCGTCATTCTAACCTTGGCGGCCATCAACGTCTTCTGCGTGTCCTCGAGATCCGATTCGATGGCTTTCGCAGGACGACTCTTTGAATCATCCTCCTCGTCTAATTGCCTTTGTAAATTAGCGCGCGATCCTTCAAGCTCTTGAATCTGGGTCAACAAGAACGCATGACGTTTCTCCTCTGCAGCCCTTTGCTCCTCGGTGAGTTCAGTCTGCGCTTCATCCTGCGCTACGGGATCTTGCTCTGCAGGAGCCTCTCCAGCAGCAAAATCTTCTGGAACACCAGCAAATTCGCTGAATGGAGGAGGTGGCGTGCGGGACGGAGAGGGTACATCGAACGGGGCTTTGCTTGGTTCCGCGATATCCCCTTTGTCTGCCCCGTCCTGGGGTGGAGCAGGACTGCTGTCGACACCGGCGTCATCTGCTGGTGTCTGATCAGGTTTGCTTGCCTGGGGTTGTTCTTGTTGTCGCTCCGGTTCCGGCTCCGCTGGTTTTGACAGCAGTGGAGGGATATCTCCAGGCTGCGTCAGTATGTTAGCAGGGGGATCGACTTGCGCGGGAGTGGGTAATTGGGGTTCAGAGCCTTGTACAGCGCTGGCAGTGTCGGGCTTGCCCTGGTCGACCAGTTCCCCCTGAGTCTCTTTTGGAGGGACTTCGGGTGCGTCCGAGTCAGCTGGATCCTTGGCCTTGGCTCGCGCCCACGGACTAGCGAACCCAGTCCAACTACGCGACGTAGACTGACTTTTTGTTGATTGCGTAGCGACAAGCGGCGCAAGAGGTTTGGCGGGACCCCAACCAATCTCAGAGGTGGCCTTATCAACGTGCGAGCGGTGAGCGTCGCGCAATGCACTCCGGGGTTGGGGTTGGTCATATACACCGCCAATCACGGTGGCGGCACGCGATTCGGGGAGGGGTATCTGGTCTGGAGGTTGTGATCTTCTGTTGCCATGGTCGACATCAGGAATATCGAGGAGGTCATCAAACAGCGGAGGAGGGCCGAAGACGGATGTAGGTCGTGATTGGGTGAGGGTCGAGGGGCCTGGTTGAGGCTCAGGTGTTGAATCAGGATCAGGCTGAAATGCAGCAACCGGTTCATTTGACTGAGCAGGTGCGGGACGACTAACGTCTACCCAATCATCCGGTATCGTAGGCGTGTCGTGATGTGATGGATCGTCAATGGGTCCAAGTGAAGTCGACACGGCAGCAGCACCAAGCACGGTCGTATCAACGGCGGTTTCCAACAATACAGATTTGTTTTGGGTTTGCGTGATCGTGATTGTGGTATCTTGGATGGCAGTGGACCGTGTCTGGGATGTGACAATATGAGTGGCGTCAATGCGTGCTTCATGTTCTCGTGTGGGTATAAGAGCAGGAGAGGGTCCCGGAGTCGTGACGATGCGTTCGCGGAGGATAGATATGTCTGTACCTGTTTCGGACCATCCTGAGACGTCAGGAAAGGTTCCTGGAGGACTACGGCCTGATCTACGTGCGGGGCCGGGTATTGGTGCCGGCGAAGGTGCTGGCGACCGAGAAGGGGCAGCTCTGTCACTCCGTATTGAACTTGATACCGAAGACGACGACGAACGCGATTGATTGAATAAGCGTACGGTGGGGAGATCGTTTTTTATTCTAATACGGGGGACGGCTCGTTTGACGTTACGGACGTCTTTGCGCACCTGGCGGTAGAGATGTCGGAGACCAGAATCACGCCAAACGTTTGGCGCAACATCCGCTAGGAGCATTCCTACCAGCGCCCAAAGGGCAACGAGGGCAAGACGAGAGAGGGATTGGGTAAAAAGGAAGTCCACGAATATTCGGAAGCCGAACGCGAGATAAGGATCGAATGAATGAGGCATTCGTCCCACAAAGTGGTTGAGGACCACACCCTCCCACAGCCCCACGAGGACACCTAAAGTCAAAGACGAGTAAATCAGACGAGAGACGTTGAACGGTAGTGGATGGAACGCACCACCGACTCTGTCGTCATTGTCCGTCGCGACATCAACAACGATGCGCAAGACAAGACCGACACCGATTGCAAGTAGGCTCTCCATAGATGTTACTGTAGATATGACATGTCTAGTATGCGAGTAGGCGGAGGACAAGGAGTAGACGGAAGCCAGTGTGGAAGATGTTGAAGTGAATCAGAGTTCTATGATGTTGCGATCAGACCAGCGTGCAAACTTTTTTTGTTTGTACACCACGAGCCCGTTGAACACAACGCAGCCTGGACAGACTCTCATAATGATACTTTGATCGGACTAACTCGTCGCATCACTATCAAATGGACAAGTCCATACCTCCCTCCACTGCCCTACGTTCGTATGGCACAAGCTAAATCTCAGTCACATCTCTAATGTGCGACTCAAATGCGTCTAATCCAAGTCTAAGCACAGTGCGGTCACGATTATCGTCCTCTCCATGAAGTGGTATAATTCTAGAACGAATGCATGCCTTCAGGAAAAGAATCGCCAAAGTGCTAGTCCCGTCAGTGACATCAGCACAACAAGTACCCTCATTTCCTCGCCAGCGGCACTCCTCTCAAAGACCAACCCAACTCCACACTTCTTCCTTGTCCTAGGCTGCAAGTCAAGGGTATAACTGTATCTGTTGATCTTCGGGTTGGCTTTTTGCGATGGGTTGCTGAATGAGATGGTGGGTATCATCAAAGGTACAGGAAATGATTCCAACGAAGACAGCAGCGAACGAGAACTGCGATGTTCTGTGCACGCCACAGAGGTAGGTAAACCATGTACGTCCGTCTTGAGTACATAATTCCCTGTCGCAGTATACGGATGACCGGGATCGCCGCTGGTGCGACCTATTTCCGAACCAAAGTAAAGCGGAAGCGGAAAGTCGGGCGGAATGAATGTTATTGAAAAAGCGTGTATTCGTGGGAGCGTATGTGCGATTGTGGCAGCGCAAACCGGGAGCGGATCTTCGTGCTGAGAGCGAACGAGGGTTGTCCGAAGATATTTCAGGCGAGGGAGTGTGCGGACTGCTTTAGCGAGTGTCTCCTGCGAAGCAGGTGGTTTGTGGGAACGGTACGAAAAAAGCGAAGCGAACATACAATAGTGAAGGAAGACCTGCGGGTGCATATGACCTCAAGCTTGATAAGGCCAGGGCACGCGTGTGCAACAGACCGCATCAAACTCCCGCCTTCATAGGCGGACTGAAAGACGAAACAGACGCGCAATTCGGTTAGGGACTTCAGGCCCCTGAGAACACTAGCCAATAGTGAGGGAGCAAGATCACGGATGATCAAGGGTTCATCAAGTGCGACGCTGGTGATCTGGTGTCGAATAGGCGCTAGTCCTTGTAAATGTTCTATCGCGCCGCCAAAGGAAGTGAGGTCGGGAAGCGAGCCAGGGACAAGAGCGGTGAGAAGTGCGGGGTTTAGTGCCGCACGCGAAGTCTGAAGCGAACGCAGTCGAGGGTGTGCCTCAAGAAATGCAATGAAAGGAGGCGTAACACCAACGCGGGGGTCCCAATCAAGCAAAATGTCCCCCAGAGAGAGGGTGTGCAGCCTGGGCCAGCGTGCATAACACAGAGGACGCACTGCCTGTGCGGAAAGGAATGGCACCCCACTGATGTGTAATTCTTCTAAATCTGGGGATCGGCGAATGAGCATGTCCCATAGCCGGGACTCTGCGCGAAACTCTGTTTCTCATAAGAACTGCGCTGGGTGCGTGAATACGTGGATGAATTACCTTGGAGATCAGCGTCTGCGAACCGCTCGTAGAATCCTCGTTTCACATTGAAGACGAAACCACGAAGACCTTTGAATTGGAAGAACTAAACCTGCAATAAGCCTCGGAATTTTAGACACAAAGGTGATGGAACAAACATTGCTGTAACTCGCTGGAAGTTCTGCACCATAAGAGGTGCCGATAGTTGTGAGCCGTGGACACCTAACGGATAGCATAAGACAACCACTTGCACACCTGACGGAACTCCTCTCACGATACTCGTAATGCTAACCACATATCGTCGCGTTGGGGGATTTCGTCTGCATCCCATATGAACGTGTGAAGTGCATCTAAGGAGTGTGCAAGGCGCTGGACGAGACTGGAAACGATATACCCGTTGTAATTGATTGAGCGTGCCCTAGGACCTGTGGAAAAGCGGATAAGGAGTTTCTGTATATGGCGGGCGATCTCGGGATGGTTATTGAGCATTGTAAGTGTGGAATGACATTGCTCCATGTTGACCAGCTGAACATCGGAGTAGAGTGTAGGACATAGACCGGAGAAGAGGTGTTTGCTCTACAGCAAGGCGTCAGTGCGATGGCATGGGCACGTAAGAGGGACTGGCCGACAGAGCAAGTCGTAGGATGTCCGCCTTTGAGTCGATGTAGACTGCAACTTCGTGCACGAGATCAAAGGGGAGGTTTGTGAGCTTCATGGGAGCGAGTTGAGAGGGACGGAGAGTCGAGAAGCCTACAAGTTGAAGGACAGCATCCGGTGAAGGTTGCAACAACTTGATCTTTGTCAGCTCCCATATGATCTCGGCAACTAAACCAAGATGCGGCATGCATATATCTAGCTCACGTGGTCATCTTCCGCCCCGGCCCGGCCATGTAACATTGTAAGGAAAGGCTTGAACGAGGGATGTTGAAACCAGAGCAGCGACACCGGTTACTTTGCTGGCAACGGCTAGGTGTAAGCTCATCAACCCTCGGCACTTACAAAGGTACCAATGTCTTCGCAACTTCTTTACATTTCTAGTCACGTATGGCCATTTCATAGGGCTGTTCACGCGTTCTGCCGACCTTGCACGATCTGGGCAGAACGGTTGGCCTAAAGATGTGCCAGCCATTGCTGATTTCTTCTGGCACGACATGCTTTCCTTCACTTGGGACTTCCACACATTCAGGGGAAAGAACGCGATGTCCAAGTTTCTCAAGGACCAGCTCAGCGTCTTCGACTCTCAGCAGGACAGTACAGAACTCTTTCAATCATACAAAGGCACCGTTTGGGTACAGGCGTTTTTAAACTTCGACACCAATGTGGGCCATCCCTTTGGCATATCCAGACTCATGGCTCTGTCAGCTGACGCTACATTTATACACCCACTTTGAAGATATAAAGGGTTTCCCAGAGCAAACCGGTCTTCTGACTCGAAAGACCATCAACCAAACGGCTGCTAAGCGTAGAGGCAAAGAGATTCTCTCGGTAAAAAAACCACCGTGGTCATGTCGGCGGAGGTCAGTGCGGTCTGGCGGTTGCGGCACGTCTCAAAATGCTGGGAATCAGCGTGCTCATCGTTGAGCGACATCAAAGAATAGGAGATAATTGGAGGAACCGTTATGCTGCCCTCTGCTTACATGTCGACGACGGGAAGCATTGGTCTGTTTGCAAGTCGAGCGGGCAGGTGGACAAACGCCAACTTTCATGACATACCGGGGCAGGTGAGCATTGAATACATTGATCCAGAACGGACTTGGGTACGATCCGAATAGGATATATTCAACGGTAAGCTCTTGCACTCAACCATGTACAAATCCCATGATATTTATTCCGACTTTGTAGATCATACTTAGTACAGGTAAGTTGCACCCGTCTACCCGCTACTACCGGTTAATCTCTTTAAAGACGTCACGATGGCTCAGCGAAGCCCCTTTGTCATGTCAACCAAAGAAGGAATACCTCGTTTACTTACTATGTGACACCCATTTCCCTGCTCTGTCCTCGCTTGCGCCTACTACTTACCCACGTACAGTGACATATCAATGTGCTCCAGAGAACTTCTCGACGGTAACCGGGTGCGTCTTTCTTGGCGACGATCCCGTGACCCTCGTCCATCTATGCCATCACTGGTACATAGTTACGGCAACGTGTGGGCAGCATGCCCACCTTATCTCGTCAAGAACAACGACGGAATCCAGGGCTGATCGTGGGTTCCCACCGAAGAAGGGCACCTCACAGCGTGTCTCGCGAGATACACGGATGGATCTAGCGAGGAGGGTAAGGCGGTCGCTGGTCTCTGGTGGCATGTACCAAACCCTCGCCGCGTGTGCGGTTCTGCTCGAAGCAGGTCGCTCGGATCTGTACGCCCTTGGGTTCTCACCGCACTTGTGGCGTTCTTCGTGATTGCCAACCGGATCACTAACACCTGACGATTGTAGAAATCAAGGCGTGTTAGGTAAATAAAATAACATTGTCGGGGTTCACTGTCGCTCTGAAAAGTACATACATTCTACAACGGTGCCAAACGAATATTCATCCTTGGGGAAGTGGGTCGTGGCATCTATAGTGACTGAAAAAGTGATTTGTCCCAGGTGATATAGACTACTAAGGGTGGTTCCATCTTCGTGAGGCCGTCGTACGTGAATGAAGATAGAATTTGGACCATGTGCACATTTGCACGGCCTCGTTGCTAAGGACCGATCGAGCCAACCTACTCTACGAGAAATACATTACCGTGTCTTACTTGGACACATCGCGGAAATGACAACACCGGGCATACATGCGATAAAAACAACAAAAGACGAGTGCATCCAACTGAGATTTGAATTTGAATGAATGGTTTTCTACTTGAATTGCACGGGTTATCATTGGACCGGCTGAAATCTGAGGCAGGAAACAAAAGAAAGAACGACATGCAGAAAGAGAGCCGTTGGAATCGACGATGCTGCGGGTAATAAAAGTGCCAGGAATAATAGACATTGAACGGTGCCATTGATTGACAGGATAACGAACGGGTGTTTGGGACGCAGAAGATTGAGCTTTTGAGAGTCTGCGAACGGGCGGTATGAAGTCGGTCAGCAAGCCACACGAAACCTGCGTAAGAGATCAGACACAGTCGAGGTACATAAAATACCTATAATTGTACCTCAAGTAACGTGGAACCTAACCCTTCGAAGACGAGGCGGTCATGGCGGATTTCCTCTTCGTTTCTGAACTCTTGCGACTACCAAACGCCGAAGCGATAGTGTTCATGGAGACCCTACTTGTCGGAACTCTTTCGCTCGCACAAGTCGTATACGTCGACACGCCTGACTTGTTGCTAGCCGAAGCAGACATGATTGACTGGATGGTCGTACTCGTGCTCCACCGGGAACTTTGCTGTACATGGGCTACCTGAGGAGGTTGCACCGTCGGCACCGGAGTGAACGTGTTCGGATTGTCACGGTCTTCACCACCATCGCTGAGGGATTGTAGTAGGAGCTGCGCAAGCCACGCTTCGTCCCCAAATTCTCTGTCTTTTTCTACATCTGCTTCTGTGCCTCGGGCCTCCGGGACGGGCAACAGGGTGCGAGCAGAATCTTGGTGGGCGAGACGTTTCTTTCCGTTGGCACGAGCCTTCTTGGGCCGTCCCCCCTTGACAATCGAACGCGGCGCGGGAAAACGGTATTGCACACCAATTTCCTTGTTTCCGTTCCATCCCACGTCAACCTCATCGAGGCCAAGTCCGACAGGCGGAAGAGGCGGTGGCGGTGGCGGCGAACTGGCGAACGGATCTCGCAAGGAAAGGAAATCGAGCAGAGAATCGGATTCGCGTCGATAGAGGGAAGGCTTTCGTGTCCGCGATACAGGATTATCGCGCGAAAACCGGTCAATATCGCCTCCAGATGGCCCCTGTCCACAGCCTATCGCCACCTGCTTCTCCGAGGAATGCGGATGAGGCTTAGCGGGGAGTACTTGTCCGCAAGACACGAATATGAGCTCAAAACGGTACTGAAACTGTTTGACTTACTCTGAATGATGGTCAATACCGTAATAGACCACAACAGCGTGCAGGCAGCAGACACGAGGAGAATATGTAGCAGAGATTGACTGGTTCGCGTGATCACGCCATCCGCGAGCACGCTGGCCGCGACATTCAGGGCAGCAGATAGGGTGGCGAATATCTGCGCAATCGTGACGACCAGCGGCAGAAAAATGAGATTCTGTCTGTCAAACTTGTAGGCATCTTCGTCCACGTTGTTTGCGCGACTTGGCGTCGATGGGGAAAGAAGATCGGGTAAGGTAGACTGATTCGCAGGGCGGGTTGCAAGTTCCGACCGATGTTGCAATGCAAGGGAACCTGGGAATGGCCAAGTATCAGCAGTGGGAGAGGATACCCGACCGGGGGTCTTTCCAGATGACTCGTCAGCTGGCCGACCTTTTTCGATCATCTCCGCCGCGATAGCTGCATGTCGATGGCGCAAGAGGATTGCCGCGGCTATGGCGAGGGTGAGTAGGATGCCACGAGCTACCAGTGCTAATGTGGCTGGAAGGAGGAGAGGAGTCGTTGGAATTAGAGCAGAGACGAGCTCTATCAGGTTGTCATCAGATAGTGATGCAATCGGGAGGTAGGAATGACGTACCACAAGCGACCAGGAGGGCGGTTAGCGATAGGAAGAAACCAAGGAAAGGAGGGGGGAATGCGGGAGACTGGGAGGATGGACTGAGAGCATATATAGAAATACTGGACACTGGGCACAAGACCGTTAATGGCAGGAAGTAAAGGAAGGGAGTACGGTTTACACGTGGTATGCAAAAGGGTTGTGAATACCTTGGCCACGACTCTGAGGGGCTCGCCACAGGCGACGCCCAAAGCCG
>JBBPQD010000290.1:0-13802 GCA_038092355.1 Caloboletus inedulis
CTTGGCGCCAATATCCGTCTCATTCCCTGCCACGACACCATCTCGGCGTGTGGGCTTGCTGGCCTCTTTTTCAAGCACTGGTACTGTGAGAATGGGTTGCCCACGGAGATCGTTTCCGACCGCAATAAGCTTTTTCTTTCCCGTTTCTGGAAGGCGCTACATAAGCTGACTAATGTATCACTGAAACTCTCTAGCTCTTATCACCCGCAATCGGATGGAGCAAGTGAGCGCACTAACAAAACTGTGAACCAATGCATTCACTTCCTCGTCGAGTGAGATCAGTTGGGTTGGGTTGATGCACTACCCCAGGTGCGATTTTCTATGATGAACTGAGTCAATGCTAGTACAGGTTTTTCTCCCTTTCAGCTTCACCTCGGTCGCTCCCCACGTCTAATCCCTGCGCTCATTCCTCGTGATCACGCAGCGGACGAAGACTTTGATGCCCATTCATTCCTGTCCTGTATTCAGCTCGATACTCTGGAGGCTTGGGATAACCTTTCCGCAGTGAAGATTTCACAGGCATCTGCGGCCAACCGCCACCGTTCGCCAGACCCTCAATTCCAGATAGGAGATCTGGTCATGCTCTCCACAAAGAACTGGTGGCGCGACTACCTGTCTCAAGGCGATGGCCGGGTCGCGAAATTCATGCCACGTTTTGACGGACCTTACCGTGTCATTCACACGGATCACAGATCGTCAACATACACCCTGGACCTGCCTGCCTGTTCGTGTGTCTCCCCGACTTTCCACGTCAGCCAGCTCCGTGCGTTCCATGCCAACGATGAGGAACTGTTCCCCACTCGTATGGTCGCGCGACCCGATCCGGTACTGACCCCTGATGGAAAACTTGAACATCGAATCGATCGTATAATCGAAGAACGCCGAATGGGACGGGGTCGGCAGTATTTGGTACGATGGGCTGGATTTGGTACTGAAGATGATGAGTGGTTGCCGAGGAAAGATTTGTTGGACTGTGAGGCCCTGGACATCTGGGAGAAAGCTGTTTCTTCATAGGGTGGGAGGGTGTAAGCCCACTACGTCATCCATTGTGATAGATAGGTATTAAACGACGTCACTACTCTCCATACAGAAGTATATATAGAGGACTCGGTTTCGTAGATCACTATCTTTTACCTTCCTGTTGCTCTCACCAATACTACGCTCGTACATGTTCTGTTTCTGTCCGAGCGCTCGATAGTGTTACCGCCCTCCCAGGCGGTTTCCAGTCGCTTCCACTGCGAGGTATGTATGCTGAAAAGTGACGTTCTCATCTCATGGTGTACCTCAGGCTCAGTAATGCAGGTCATACTCGGTTACAGTTTGGACGAACTACAGCACCATGCGCTAGAAGATATCGGTCCTCCCCTCCCTATGGGATTCATCGTCACGCCATCGGAAATTGATACCGCAGATGGTCTCCGAGCATCTCTAATAGTTCACCATCTATTATACATTATCGGCACGAGGCCCCCTGCGGCTGCATTCACACGTCCCACCCATCCAGGTACAGGGAATCAGCTGGGGGAGTTATTCAGCAATGGGGAGATCTCGAGGGAGTGCCCGATGAATGTGATCTAGCATCGACATGTCATGCTCGGCCAGGACGACCTTCCTGTCGACTGCGCCCGAAGGCCGCCATATCCCAACTCTGTTCACGTTCATCGGATATCGCACGTCCCCAATATTTCCTGCCCAATCAAAGTCGACCAACATACACGTCCCGTCGTCTTTCGACACCATAATGTTCGTGTCACGAACGTCGCCGTGAACATAGCCCTTTTGGTGTAGCCCGACAAGGTAGTTGTGGATCGTATCGAAAGACTGTTTCGTCGGCGTGACTTCCCAAAGTGTGGTATATTTCTCTGGCGCGAGTTTGTCCATGACGACCATGAACCAGTCCCCAGGTAACATCTCGAAAGCATGCAACTTTGGTGCACATCCCATGGAAGCGCATGCCGCATGTGCATCCTTTGAATATTGACGCACAAACTTGATACAGACCTCCCGTCCGTTCGGTAGGGTAGCAAAGAAGATAAGCTTATCCTCGATAGGCTGGCAAGTGTATTCAAAGCTTTGTTGTAGCGTATCACCCCCCTCCAGATAATTGAAATGGGTTCGATACGGAAACATCTGAGGTTGGGGCGGACGTAATATATCGACTGAGGTAATTTCTTGATAGTAAGCTTCGAGGGTGCGAACCGCTTTCTTGAATGCGACGAGGTGACGAGCCACGCTGCGTCGCATGTTGTTGTTCGATGGGTGGTAGTGCATTGGGAGGACGAACGAGAGGATCTCGGCTGTCGGTCGCAGATTCCATGCTGCTCCGACAAAGGCAATGTATGGTCCTAACAGAACATACAGACTATGAGAGGCGCTTTGCACCTAAAAGCAGAACACTGACCGAACAAGATAATAAGCATGCAAGGCAAGCATGTATTCTCCAAGGTTTTTGCGGTATCTCTCGTCCACTCGAAATAATGCAAGATTGCTTGATTGTAGGGATCAGCTCCCGAACTGGGAACCTCGTTCTTGATCACGACAATAGCGTACCGATGGTTGTTTACATTCATGTCACCATCCGTTATATAGCCGTGGTCCGTCGTGGACACGGTGAAACATAGATCCCATCCCTCAAATAGCTTGCGAATTTCTTCGGCTCGTGTCTTCTCGCTATCATAAAATTTTGACATTGCATGTGATAGTTCGAGTGCGAAAGTATTGTCGACTGCGGATACTTCAGCAGTCCAGCAATCATCAAGGAACTGAGGAAATACGGGGTGAAGCAACGTCACAGGAAGAGTCGCTACAGCACTAGGGGGACGATTACAATGAATTTTGGTTTTATCATCCTCCTGTCGAGTAGAGAAGGTCTCGGCTACCCCAGCGGCCGACGGGGGATCTGGCTTGTTGTACGAGGAGTATTTGCTCCTCAAGTTGCCGACTGCTGGGGACGACGATTGGGCTAAAAGAGTCGGAGCATAGAAAAATTAGATGATGCCACAGACGAGAATGACCAACAGACTTACTAGACTTGAGTAACGGGACGACGACGATAACCCTCCCAGACAGCTCCAACGTGGACAGCGGCTTCAGCGGGGACAAGGGCTTTGAGGCGTCGCTCAATTTCCACTGTTCAAGATATCTTGTAAGTTGTTCTTCATCATCAGGCATGGAAATGGAGTAAAGAGTGAGCGCGTTGGGGTCAACGTGACCAAAATCGACCGGTTTCTTGTTCTTGATGGCTTCCCTGAGGGCTGGAACATCCTCTGTGCTTGGAATCTTGACGTTAAAGATGTAGCTGGTATTGTCGCCGTGCACCCAGCATCTCAGGGTAAGGATGGAGGACTTAGCTGCACGTCGAGATGAGTGAAGCAGGGCAGAACAGAAGAAAAGTCGCGCACAAAGTTGTGGGGCATAAACGATGATAATGCTCCCAGACAGCTCCAACGTGGACAGCGGCTTTCGTGGGGGCAAGGGCTTTGGGGCGTTGCTCAATTTCCACTGTTCAAGATATCTTGCAAGTTGTTCTTCATCATCAAGCATAGGAATGGAGTAAAGAGTGAGCGCCCTGGGGTCAACTTGACCAAAGTCGATCGGATTCTCGTTCTTTATGGCTTTTCTGAGAGCTGCGACGGTTGCTGTTCCCAAAATATTGACCTCAAAGATATGGTTGGCATCGTCGCCGTGCACCCAGCATCTCAGGGTAAGAGTGGAGAGTTTAGCTGCACGTCGACATGAGTCAAGCAGGGCAGAACAGAAGAAAAGTCGCGCACAAAGTTGTGGGGCATAGACGATGATAATGCTCCCAGACAGCTCCAACTTGGACAGCGGCTTTCGTGGGGACAAGGGCTTTGAAGCATCGCTCAATCTCCACTGCTGAAGATCTTTTGCAAGTCGATCATCATCATCAGACATGGGGATGGGGTAAAGAGTGAGCGCGTTGGGGTCAATGTGACCAAAGTCGACCGGTTTCTCGTTCTTTATGGCTTCTCTGAGGGCTGCGACGGTTGCTGTTCCTGAAATATTGACCTCGAAGATGCAGCTGGCATCGTCGCCACAGACCGAACACCAGAGTTTGAGTGTCGTCATGTCACCACGCTACCTGGAGAAGAAAAGAGGTTGTACATTTGCTGATTTGACATTGCGCTGCACAGCATGCCTGATGCCCATTTGGCGGGAGATATCAAAAGCCTCAAATGATCCCGACTTTCTTCCTCGGTGTTCATCCCAGCTTCTGGACACGACCCTCCGGCAATACTCATCGTCATATTTCGCCGACGTTTTAACGATTCGACAAATCATACCCACAGTTCTCGGTGTGCTCATCCTCGCACATAATGGGGATCGTTCAGAGTTCTTCCAAGATCCCTATAGCTATGCACCGTCCTTTACTGAATCCACTCCTCTCGGTGCCGTGCGTCTGGCCATTTGCTCTGCCTCGATGAAGCATGTTGACATGTCAGGGTGACAGGCTGAGTGCTTCCAGCTTGGCTCTTATCTAAAGTCTACTTACCTGGACTCGTTCTCGCCTCTCCACATCCTTGACATGTGTCTGGACCCTTTTCATCCCATTCCGCGTAGCCAAGTCAACGCCCATGCAAAGTCAGGTGGCGCAGGTGCCACGATCTTTGACTCCAGCATCGCATTGTTGTAGGGGATGTTCCCACCGACTCCGCATAACAAAGCCCCACTCGCCAGCGGATCAACCGTTGTTTCCCCGCTCGGAGGCTATCAATATGTCCCCGTCGAGATGACCACACCAGGAGGCGATCGCGTGCTCGAGCCCTGGACCGACTGCAAGGTCCGCATGCCGCTCGCCATTTCACGTGGCTGTCATATTAACAGCGTGTCCAGGCTTTCAAGAAACACTTTTCCGAGGTTTATGCCTCGGAAGAGTTTAGGCAAATTGCCAAGGACGCCCAGCATTTCTTCGGGTCGATCCATGACTACATGTTCTGCAGACCTACGATGCTGGTTGATATGGTGAGCTCCACAGTTGCCTTGGCTCATGTTGGCTTCTGAACCCTGCCTCTCATTATAGTGGAATGTTCGTCAACGCCGTCTTTCCTCTCTTTCATTTCTGATTTTGTGTGGCACAGGTATCTGATTATCTTAACACGGAACTTGTCCACAACCAGACCTTTGCATTCCGGCTTCCACCGACATTGATCGAAACGGCATGCGGCTGGGTAAACTACAAGTCTTCTCCGACAAGGAGGTTGGGGGCGTTGGAAACAGTGTGTCTCATGTATTTTCCCGAGCGATCAGAGCAAGTGACACACCTTTCAGTCGCCGGACGAGCCATCCTTTCCCCAATTCTCAAGTCCCTCGAACGGATTGCTTTTGACGACAACCCGCTCCGAATCTTGCTCATCGAGCCCAGTTACCAACCTTTCATTTCTCTCTTCCGCATGTTGAACGCACATGGCAATAACAAGAAACTCTGGGGGCTTCGTGCGTTGGCTCATGTCTGTCGTCCTTGTGCTCATTGACATGACTTGCAGCCAACTATGCTTCTGCGTTGTCGTTTGAGCTTCTTCATGGTCCCGCGCCCGAATTTCGCGACTTTGTTCGTGTCAAATTCAAGAATGGCACTGACGATTCCAAGTTCCAAACTCGCATACTTCAATACGTAGGCTACGGAGACAGGGGGAAACCAACCGGGGTAGGAAGGTGCTACCAACTTCGTAAATGTACACTTCATGATCATACGAGCCCGTCACTAGCATGGCTGACATTCTGCGTCAGTTGCAGTCGGTAATAAATGGGGGTTCCCCTCGGAGAACGCTGCAACTTCCAAAACAGATTTCCGATGAATTATGTACTCGAGTTATCTAAGCTCCCCTTTCATGTTTCCGCCTCGTGTTTCTCTTCAGAAAACTGCACACAAATGTACATAATCCTCACTTTCAAGATCCACCAACGGTCTTCTCTGAGTTCCGTTCATTTACAGTGCTCCACTCGGATGAAATCGGTGGCGCCAGGCCAACGATCAGGTTAGATTGATGGTGCATAATTGGTATGTCTGCCACACGCCATTCTAGTATCATACGCTTCATCGCAAGGTGGGCTCGTGGATACTGGACTCCTTGGGGACCTCAAGCACTATTGTGTTCCTTCCATCATGGCGCTCTGTCTCAACCATGAGTCCATACATTCCACAACTCACCGCTCATCACTCGACTGGGTACGTGGTTGAAAACGTGTACTCAGTCATGCGATGAGCCGTCGTCTGTGAATGAATTGGTTTCGGCTATCGCAGCCGCTCTGACTAGTAATGCGTCATTGCAGCTGTTCTTCGCAAATCCAATACTTACGCGACATCATTTCATTTCCTCACCCAGCAAACTACCCAGGTTGCAAGAACACACTAGGGGTGCCTATTGAAGGGCCTAGGTCCTATCACTGACTGGTCCCTGCTGGGAGCTTGAAAGCCATCTTGAGATCGAAGGACGACAGACCCAAATACACCTTCAGGTTTATAAGGAGAGTGCAATCCACCAGCCAACGGCACCCAACGACCTCGAGCGCTCGCCATCCCCTCTCCACCACTTCAGCTATGAACTCATTCCCCGTAAGTCGCCATGTCACTCCTTGGAATGCTGTTGACGTGGTGCGTTAGAATGGTACACAAGTCTTCTTCTGGACCGCCGCTGGCGACATCAAATATAGCACGGTAGAGTCTACAAGTCGCCTTGCGGACGTAAGCTGTCTCCTTTCATATGTGTTTACACCTGTCTTACAAGTCTGTAGGGGACGCAAATTGTCATTGTAGCACTCGACGGGCGCGAAGGTCATCGCAGTCTGCCGTGAGCTGTTCGAAACACTGCAAAGCCTGAAACACAACTACTGATGGGGCAACCAATAATAATAATAGTGTTTCCAGTGTCTCAAAAGTATATCCGATTGCGCGCGAATGATAGTCCAGGATCGCAAAGTCGTACTGTCGAGGTGGCATGTCTGGAAAGGGAAACGTAAAAGAAATGCCCACGAACTCTGTGCCAGTTGTCATGATATTGGCCGCATCATGTCGAGCACTTAACATTCTAGCAATGCACATTGGGATTTGTTACACTGAGAGTACTACTTGTTAATGGGTACTTGTAAGTTGTCACGCGACAATTATCGGGAGAGGGAACACACACAACGCCTCATCCAGCACGCATCCAGCCTGCTTGTTACTAAATTAACGAACCTGTGCGTTTGGCGATCTCGATCTCGATTAGCAACGGACCGAGTGTAGTATGAGATCCACCCCATACATCACGCAGACTTGGGTGTCGTTCCAGAACAAGACTACATACAAAACATAAATTCATAGCATACATATTCATCCCATCGGGAATCCCTGCTGCACGAGTATTTGCGTAGACATTGACTCTAGATCCTGTTCCTTGGCCATAGCTTGGACGTGTGAATACCCGACGCCGATACCTCCAGGTTTGTCCACCTCCCTAACCATTCTTGTCATTCGTTCACAGCTCTCCATGCGGGCCTGCATCATTCGCTCGAACATTTCCAGTATCTGGATCATTGGTTCACGACTCCCAGCCTCGAGAACGACGCGTGTTGGCGGCGATTGGGACGGGTGGACAGTGGAATGTGTACGATAAGTGGAGGTAGATACGGAGTGGGGCGTTGGTACCCCAGGCGTAAGAGGTTGCTGATTGGCTGTCGTTGAGAACTGGAATGAAGGGTGGGAGAGATATGGCGATATTAGTGTCGTTGCTGTGTTAATTGCCATTGGAGGATAAAATGACACGGCAATATCTGGCGAAGCCATCAATACGGACGGATGTGGCTGGAGTGCGGCCGAGGTCGACGCGTGCATCGCACTCTGGTGCAGAGAGGCTTGGACTGAGGTCGGATTGAGATTTGAGCTCTGTCGAACACGGCGTCGAGTATGCAGGTATGGATGCTTTGAGATCCCCCCGCGCGCGACTGTGCGGAGCATGCTGCGTGTGGAGGAGATGGCCTCGAGTCTCAGATCATGATGGAAGGCCTTTTTGCGCTTCAACCATTTCGTCGGCGGGAAGGGGAAAGTGTTCTCCGCCAGGTTTCTGGAGTCTGTAAAGGACGCAGACTGGGTCTGTAATTGACCTGGAGCTGAGTCGAGCTCAGCGTCAACGGGGAGATAGCTGCCGGGTTGAGGATCAGAAGCACGATGGAGGAGGCCCATCTCGAGCTGAGTGCGGGCGCGGTGTACCCACATGCGCTCCTGGTGATAGAAGGCCAGGTGAGGGGGGAAATGGCGTGTTGATGGTGGGCAAACTGTGCCTGCTGACCTGGAAGAGAAGATAAAATGTGTCCATGGACGGGTGTGTGTCGGGGGTGAACGGGCGAATTGCCCGTGTAGTGCGCAGAGAACATCGCACACGGCATTGTAGGTGTGGTCTGCAAGCGTTGCGGGAACACAACACAAGCAAAGGTGAGTTCAAAGGGGATAATTATGATGATAAGATGATAAGGATTAGGTAATTGAGAGGAGTCGTTGTTGGCACGTTGCAGCAAGCGTCACAGCTAGGAATCCTAAATTTAGTCCTTCAGTACCCGAGGTCCTGACATGGCGACCGCTATTAATTCCTTGTGTGATCTTGTTCTTTGTTCGTGCATATTGCTTGGCATGGGACACATCGAATTTAGATAACTCCCGTTTTGGCGTGTAGGTGGTACACGGATTCATACAAAGATTGACGATATTGGGGTGTATGTACTATGACATGAGGGAAAGGCATAAATGAAAAAAGGAACTAGCCGAAGCGCTTCGCATTTATAACGGCAATCTGGGACACATCGACGTCCATGTCCTCGTCTGGATCCTCTTCCACAGCAATGCCCTGACCATCAAACGAGCGCTCAGCATTCTTGTTGGTGCGCGTGCGCTTCTTCATTCGCGCTGAGGTGGTGTGATCGGCTGCGGTAAGAATGACATCAGTGGTCAATAGATGGGGAATGTGTAGGGAAACCGTACGACTTGCGACCGTGGAGAGGGAAGCGGACTGAGGGCGTTTGGGTACCCTTGTTGTAGTGGAGCTCGAGGACCCTGCTGGAGGCGTCCGGTCAATGCGAGATTGGGCCTGTGTGACGACCGGTGGGAGGGGTGGTAACATCTCGGAGGGGGACGGGACGGGGTGGCGAGGCGAATCTAGCAGTGGGGTCGAAGGATAATCAATGAATCTACTTCGGGGAGTGAACAAGCAGTTACCACGAGATGAGGATCTGCTATCATCCTCGCGGGCATCCAAGCGGGAGACATCCCGGATGGGAGCTATGAGAGCTGTCAATGATAGGGAATCACAACGTCACGGATGATTATCACGTACTCTCAATGCTGCGTTGATCGGTCGACTCCGAAGCTGGTATACGAGGAGAGAAATCCATTAATGGAGGTGTTTTTTTCGCATATGGAAATAGAGCACAACTTACTTGGCCCGGGAGATACATAATTTCGTCCCACCGTGTCATCGATGTCGACCTCGATGGATGAACTTGGTTGCGGGCGGCGTGAATGAGGCAGGGCGGTATTGCCAGCGAAGGCTGAAGGTGTAAATGTAAATACAAGAGAGGCGTCAGAAAGAACATGACGGGAGTGACGTACCCAGATTAGCCCTGCGACGATTCTCCAATCGACGTTTCTGGCGGTCAACGCGGCGTTCCTTCTCTTCCTCCCAGGTAAACATGTAATCAGGCTTGGACTCATGTTCCTGTATGACTGATCGTTCCTCGGAGGCGGACGTGACAATTAAAGAGACGGGGATCTTCTCGCTCTCCGGGATGCCATCCTCTCCGAAGATATCGCGGTGTGCAATCTCGGGTTCGCGCATGGCATACGCATTAGCGACGAGACTCTGAAGAGGGGATAATTGGAATTGTATGAACGAGCACGGATGATTTGGAAGTAATGAACGTACATCAACAAGCTTCTGCAACGCATCTTGCACCTTGGGATGTAAGGGGTGTGCCTTCTTCTTGTCCGCATTGGGGGACTTCCATGCGAGCTCACACTTCTGGATGGTGGCGACAAGGGATTTGATGATTTCGCCCTGCTTCTCCTTGACAAAATGCTTCTCGAGGGTTGTCTGATGGTCGGTGAAGTTGCGTTGGGTTTCGACGGCCAGATGGCCGTCGAACTTGATTCCGTCGGGCCAGGTCAGGGTGTTGAGAGCGGAGACTGGAATGCTATCGTTGAGGATGGTTTGCTCATCGGGATGGGGAGGCTGTCCGTGACCCGGACGAAAGAAGGCGGCAATGATGCGCTCCAATGCAGCGCGGAGATAGGCTGCACCCCCGTAGGTGTCATCTAGCAAGTCTTCGCGGTACATGGCGACAGCGCAGTGTTCCACGATGGCGGCAGCAATGACTTCCTTGCGCAGGCGGCTGAGGGAGTTTGGGTGTACGTCACCCCAGGACATTGTGTGGAAATTGAGTATTTGGACGAAGCGGATCGGCGTCTCGGTGTCCAATGGAATGTCGTAGCGATTGCGGCGCCAGTGTGCCATCCAGTCGTTCTTCGAAGTCTCACGGTGGGTAGGTTTGAGGAAGTCCTTGAGCACCTGTTCAATCTCGATGACTTCATTGTGAAGCTCTCTTCGTGTCGCCTCGTCGGCAGTGATATCGATGGCAATCTCCTCGCCTTCGTCAGATCCATCATCCTCGTCGACCTCTGCATCGGGATCCACTCTTGCCTTCCCCTTCCCTTTGGCCTTCTTGGGAGGCTTATGCTCGGTAAACATGAAGAAACGCTTCAGGTCCGTAGCAACACGGAAACGTGGCAACGGGGGTGATTGCGACAGCTGATGCTCCATATGGAGCAGGGCAGGGAAGTCCTCCAGCAATAGTACAATCGACTGCGTGTAGATGAACGAGACTATGTCAGGACGACGAGGAGATCCTACGATATTGTGAACTTACCATACGGGCTGCATCTTTCACCAAAGAGGGTTCCAGATCAGGATGGGCTGTCAAGGCGCGTAACATTTCAGCTGTCGCGGACCCGATGTTCCACTGTTTGCTGAATAACCGTTGGTGGTATACCATCGGGCTGTACCAAGACGAGATCTGAGGGGATCAATCAGTGGACGGGAACATAAACGGTCACAGGGAAGAGATCAAAAATCCGCAAAAGCACCATAGGGTAAATATGCAGGATGTGAGTCCCGCAAGATTATGGCATGCTAGCCACCATAGACTCCGCAAATCGATGTCGATAGTTTGACAAGATGAAACCTACCTCGACCAGTGAGTGTCGCACGCGCTTGAAATGCTGGGCGAGCGAATCCCAAACTGATGCCGACATGAGCGGGAGACATGTAGGTAGATCAGGAGAGTATTCGTAATCGAGGACAAATTCGACTTTTTCCGCGCATGTTGTGTACGCTGTGCGCACATCCGCAGATGAGCGCTCGAGGACACCATCCTTTTGCAGTTCTGCGATGGTCTGCTCGAATGCAGCAACGACAGCCTCCTTGTACTTTTTGTACCCCACGCTCCAAACAGAGTTCGATTTGTTGCCCATGTGTTTGATCACGGCGCCGCGAAGGAGGTATTGCTTGAATGCCTCGTCAATCCTTTCACGCAAGGTCTCCGGTATGCAGTCCAGGAGAGGCTTGGCCTTGCGAAGCATACCCATCGTCCGGCATATCAGGGCGCGCGCAGCAACGTCGCTGGGATCGTGTATGATCTTGGCTCGTGCGTTGCGGAGCGCACCTGACTCCATTGGGACACTGTTGAAACAATACCCAATCCGTTCCTCGAGAAGGACGGTGGTATAGACGAGGAGCTGTAGATGCTGATGAGAACGAACACGAGATTCTAGATTCCGATACTTACCCCGCCATGAGGGGACAGAATTTCCTTCCAGAGCGAGCTCAGTTTGAACAGAGACGAGTGGATATAGTGATCCGTATGAGGGATAATCGTCGCGCAAAGGTACCAGAAGAAATCGAGCCCGAGAAGAGTTAGCTGCTTGTAACCGTTGCTTGTGGAACGTAGACCGGGTTCCATCTCCATTGTCTTCCAGTCCAGCTTCTTGGCGTTATGCATCGTCCACAGCTGAATGATACCCTCCTCGACGCTTTCTGCGTAGACATGCTTTCGCTCGTTTGTTGCAAGATGTATGGCGACAATGGCGTTATTGGCGAGTGCGAGATCTTCACATACGCGCTGGCATGAATTTGTAGGTCGGACGAAATGAATATTCACGCACCTTCGTCATAGACGGCAGCAAGCCACTGACCCTTCAATTGGACCTGTTCCTCAATCATTTCGGCCCATTTCTTCTCCTTTCTCAGGTTGTCCTTGTAGTCGAGGTTGTCCGGATCGGCGGTAACGGCGGACTCAAATTCTTTGACCTTCTTGCGAACCGACGGCAATGTTGCTTTCCGATCCTCGTAATACTGAGCGAGAGCTGCTGAGCGGTGGCGTCCACCTGCCGCCGTGATGGCCGGTGCTTGAGTCCAATCTATTGTTCCGTCCGCTCTAGGAGGGGGATCATCGACTAGCTGCAGGGTCGGAATTCCTTGGCCGGTGTGAAAATTTAGTCCGGGGGTATGACGAGTAGTCCAAGCACCGTCAACAAGGCGCGAACGTTTGAGGAGGATGGGCATGGCGTGCACCGGCTCGAAGCGGGACACGTGGTTGCGATGGAAAGAATCCAATAGCTTGGTGACTTCTGCCGCCTTGCGTTCACGCCGATTCCACTGCCCGAACTCCAATTTCCTGTCAATGATGTCGATACGCGCGAAACCGATGAAGGCCTTGTCGGCTGCTTCCCCGTTCACAATGAACTCCGTGATGGTCTGCTGGGCGGAAGCATCGTTAGCTCCGAGAGTATGCGCCGCAGTTGACGAGGACGCGACGTTGACGGTGGCGGGTGCTTTCTTTGTGCGGGGTGGCATGGTGTAGGCAGATTCGCAGATGGGGAACGTTGTGATGGGTTGGTTGCGGTAAGAAGAGCGAATTGTGTAGTATTGGCGAGCTATGTGCCCCTCGTGGTCCACACATGTGAGACTTCATTCGCATTTCAGTGAATAAACTCCGCCAGATTCGCCGATCCACACCCGGATCACACAACAGATTTTAGGGTATTTTAACATACTATCATGTCTACCTTAGTGCAAAAAAGTGATAAATCACTTCCTGAGCTTCAACAACAACATCACCAAAAAGTCCCAAATCTAGCGAGGCATTGCAAGGCCTTGCCAAGTTCCCGCGATCTTGCTAGCACTTTCAAGGCTCGTGCTACCCATGCTCTCGTCTCGCAAGGCCTTGCAAGGTAATGCTAGACCAAACCTCCAATGTATCCGAGTCTCGATCTCCAACGTGGTTATGGCCAAGTTACAAACAACCCTGAGCAAGGTCCTCGTCCCATCCCTCGTTCTCCCCGTCCTCTGCACCTAGTGTATTACCCGCAAGGTCATTGTCTTCCTCGTGCTCTTCATCTTCAACAACCTGATCCAATCCAGAGTACCCAAATTCATCCATCTCGTCCAGAAGTTCGTCATCGGCCAGCGAAGTGGAGATAGAAACCGGGTCAATCACCATATCCATGTCACCATCACTGTCGGTTTCGTTGTCCCCGCTGAGGTCGCTTTCCTTGCCTTCCATGTCCCCTGCCCCGGACCCGGAATCAGTACTATCACTACTTTCACCCCTGGTCCCTTCATCATCCATAGAATCTGTTCCCATTTCGTCATTGTTTTCATTTTCACCTCTATCTCCGTCTTCATCTTCGCCATCATCTATATCTTCCCTGTCCATTTCCATATCTTCACTTTCTCTGTAGAATTCCTTTACTCGTTCGC
>JBBPQD010000291.1:0-13797 GCA_038092355.1 Caloboletus inedulis
ATCAGTTATCTAAAGGATACATTCGCCCCTCTAAGTCACCACAGACCTCCCCTGTCTTCTTTGTTCCTAAGAAGGATGGTCATAAGCGAATGGTACAGGACTATCGTTACATCAATGAACACACTGTTAAGAACAACTACCCACTACCTTTAATCTCGCAGCTTGTTGACAAGCTTAAAGGATCTAAATGGTTTACGAAGATAGATCTTCGTTGAGGTTACAATAATGTTCACATCAAAGAAGGCGACGAATGGAAAGCCGCTTTCGTCTGTCATCGTGGCTCCTTTGAACCACTTGTTATGTTCTTTGGTCTATGCAATTCCCCCGCCATTTTCCAAACTATGATGAATGATCTTTTCTCTGATATGCCTGACGTCATGGTTGTCTATATTGATGATCTAATGATCATTACCAAAACTAACGACATTCATGAACACGAACGCATCGTAAAGAAAGTACTGCAATGTCTTGAAGACAATGACTTGTTCGCGAAACCAGAGAAATGCACCTTTAGTGTCCAGGAAGTAGAATTCCTCGGCATGATATTATCTCATGATGGCATCAAGATGGATGATGCTAAGGTTAAAGCCATTAAGGAATGGCCTATCCCTAAGAATGTTAGAGGTGTACGCAGTTTTCTCCGTCTTGCCAACTTTTATCGCAGGTTTATCGAGGGATATGCGCAAGTCACACGACCCCTGAATGATCTTACTAAGAGGGATATCCCCTTTGCTTGGAAGGCAGAGCAGCAAGCGGCCTTCGATCTTCTCAAAGAACGTTTCACCACTGCCCCTATTTTAGCTTATCCCGATAATGACAAAGTCTTCCGTCTGGAAACGGATGCTTCTGATTATGCTACTGGAGCAGTGCTCTTTATTGAACAAAATGGCAAATGGCACCCTGTCGCATTCTCCTCCCACTCTATGACTCCTGAAGAACGCAACTACCCTGTTGCTGATAAGGAAATGCTTAGTGTCATTCGTGCTCTTGAGCAATGGCGTCACCACCTTGAAGGCGCGCATCACCAATTTGAAATATGGAATGATCATGCTAACCTTCAATGGTTTATGCGTCACCAAGATCTCAATCGCCGCCAAGCCCAATGGGCTCAGTATTTATCTCGCTTTCACTTCAAATGGCTTCACAAACCTGGTGCTACCATGGGTAAAGCTGATGCTCTATCCCGCCATGAAGACCATGCCGATGGCATTGAGAATGACAATGCCGGTGTGCTTGTTATTCCTCCTGACCGCGTCCTTCGTGTTACAGAAGTTACTCTCGCCACTGACTCTGACGTCATACTCGCTAAAATCAAAAACATTGTCAATCTGCTTACGGAATCTGACGTCACCCGCTTATGCGAAAAACGTGCTCTCCACACTAATGACGATCAGCTTCTCTATGACGAACATGATACGATCTATGTCCCTGATGATCATGATTTACGATTGGAAATCATTCGCCTTCATCATGACACTCCAGTTGCAGGACATCCTGGATCTGAAAAGACAATTGATCTCGTACAACGCCGCTATATGTGGCCTGGCATGTCCACACTCATTAAAGAATATGTTACTCGCTGTGAACGCTGCGCTAGATGCAAGCCATCTAATCTTGCTCCCCCTGGTAAACTTCGACCCCTAGATCCACCCAACATGCCCTGGATCGAAGTAACCACAGACTTCACCACCGACTTACCCCTATCCAGAGAATTTGACACAATCCTAGTGGTTGTTGATCGATTCTCTAAGGAAGTCGAATTCATCCCTTGCAATAAGACAGTTACTGCACTAGACACAGCTCGTCTCTATTTGCACAATGTCTGGAAGAATCATGGACTGCCTCGTAGTATAGTCTCAGATCGTGGACCCCAGTTCGCATCACAAGTGATGACCAATCTATGCAAACGCCTAGGCATCAAGCCGAAGCTGTCCACTGCTTTCCATCCACAAACCGATGGTCAGACAGAACGAATGAACAGAGATCTACAACAGTTCCTTAGACTCTTCACTGCTGAAAAGCAGGATGATTGGGTTGACTGGCTACCGATTGCACAGTTCTCCTACAATAGCAAGAAGCAGGCTTCTACTCAGAAGTTACCCTCTGATGTTACCCGCTCCTACACTCCTAGAATGGGTTTTGAGCAAAAGATCACTAAGGCCCCTGCTGCTGAACAGTTCGCTACTGCTATGCAGGACACCCTTGCTCAAACTAAAGAAAATCTTGAGAAAGCACAGCAACGGATGAAAGTCCAAGCTGACAAACATCGCTCTGAAGCTCCTAAATATAAGATAGGCAATAAGGTTTGGCTCTCAACCGAGAATCTGAGGTTGACACGTGCTTCCAAGAAGCTAAGCGAGCGATGGTTAGGACCCTATGACATCACTAAGCTGGTAGGAACCAATGCAGTCAAGCTGCCCTTGCCGTGCTCAATGCGCATTCACCCTGTCATTAATATATCTCGAGTTCATCCCTATAAGGAACCACTAGAAGGACAGATCACTGTTCATCCTGGCCCTGTGAATGTCACTGAGGATCGCGACGAAGAATATGAAGTAGACAAGCCCTGCTCTTGGTGATTAACCCTGAAGTCCAAAGTCCACAACAACATGTCGATCTCATTAACAGAAGACCAACTTTGAGTGCCCGTGCTGAAGGCAGATGGAAGTAACTGGATGTATTATTGAAACCAAGTTGAATGGGCAGCACAATTGAAGGAACGCCTAGGTTACCTCGATGGAGAAACACCACAACCTATGGACCCAAGTGCTGGAAAGGACCCCAAATAGACACCAACTGCAGCAGAGCAAATCCTTATTGATGAGTACCCAGTGAAATTCGCTAAGTGGATGAAAGAAAACGCATGGATGAAATCTGTCATTGGCAGCTCACTTCCCCAATTCCTCTATATTCAAATCAGAAGGGAAAAAGAAACCAGTGGAATCTTGAAAATCCTAATAAACAAGTTCCAAAACTGGTCAAAAATTGTCATGATAGAGATCCGCCGCAAGCTTCATGAGCTACACTGCATGGAAGGGGGAAATGTTTGTGAGCACTTCAACAAAATACACCTCATGCAAGAAGAACTAGCCTTGCTAGGCGAAACATTGAATCCAGACAACCTCGCCACCATAGTCCTTGGCTCCCTACCCCCATCCTACGACTCCAATATCACAGCCATGATGTCATCTGCAAAGATACTTGGAAAATCCCTTACCCCAGACCAGATA
Source organism: Caloboletus inedulis (assembly GCA_038092355.1). Lineage (NCBI taxonomy): Eukaryota > Fungi > Basidiomycota > Agaricomycetes > Boletales > Boletaceae > Caloboletus > Caloboletus inedulis. The sequence goes on from JBBPQD010000291.1 coordinate 3,231, forward strand.
ATGTCCACTATTACAGATGAGCATGACCACCGGCAAACTAAATCAAAGAAACAGCCAAATGTGTCAAACAATGAGGACAGCGTGTATACCACCTCCATGACAGACAAAAAGAGGTTCTGTGGAAATTGTTACAAATGTGGAAAACGTGGTCATAAGGGGAAGGACTGCAAGTATGTATGAGGGCAAAAAGAAATTGAAACAGAACAGTGGTGGCGGAGGCTACAGAAAAGGGAACAACAAATGTGATAAGGCAGCAACAGCCACAACAAATGAGGGTGATGAACCAGATGGTGTATGGCTTGTTCAAGCAGATGAGCTGTGGGAGATGGAGGATGACATGACATATTCACCCTCAGACAGTCCAGAGCTGGATACCCCATCGTCAATTCAGCAAATGTTTTCAAAAGGGATTATCTTGGGCATAACCCTTAATCAAGCACATATGACAATGGGTCATTGTGACTCCTGCAACTATGCTAAGGCTACCCAAAAGCCAATAGGGAAGATCCACTGTAGGAGCACGATGCTCGCTATGGTTACAACTCCTTCTTTTCCAGGTTTCAACCCACTCGTCGTCCATGTCCACTCATGCCTCATGTCCTACCGTCCAATCCGAGGTGATTTCTATTCAATTATTCATATCCATACATTACCATGTGCATCTGGATACACTATCCATGCGCTATACCAATCTGACTCTACTATCTGGAGTCCGGTTTATGCTGGATTACTCTTATCACACACTTATGGATTCAATTTGTTCTGCCACTAGTCACTTCCACTTTGGGGAGTCACCATTTGTTATTTTTAGACTTCAGACTTCACTTCATATGCCAGCCAACCTGTTACTGTTTATGAAATGCCACTATTTAGCAGATCTATTATAGATCAGGTACAAAGTCTGGGTGTTACAAATATTCATTTTCTATTATTTCTTTCACTTTCTTTTTCGAATTTCATGTGCAACGGCACTTGGTTGGAATTCTCTAAGTTAACAGATCACGTGATTGGGTCATGTGAATGGTCATGTGGGTAATGAGGCTGCTGTGCGCCCTTCTCATATCCATGCTGTGATGTTGTAGCTGAAGCTGTGCTTGCTCCACACACACATGTATTTAATTACCGTCAACCCTGAGACCCTGAGGGTTCTCTTCCATTTTCGCTTAATTAATCTCTGCATGCTTGTTTTCCATTACAGAAGACTCATGGACAACACATGCTACGCTTCTTATTTAATTACTGCGTATATTAAACCTTCGTAATAAGGTTCGTATCAGTCAGCAGCTTATGAATGCTGTGTAGTCAGTAGTATATATATTGAACAAGCACCAATGAAGAACTCCAGTCTAGTTCTTCTTGGGATTTCCCTAGTCCCTCTAGTCTCTATTGCTAAGTCAATGTTTGAGTGGTAATGGCCTAGTCATTGTTTGATTAGGGTCGCCAACATTAGAACTAGACTGCCTCAACTACCTCGTTACTACTCTCTCATCATTAACAAGTGTTATACACGGCCCCTAGCATTAAAGGGATATAGCCGGACCCAAGGCTTAATGGGAAATACAATACTTTACCTTTACCCCTCCTCTTCGCCCGACGCGAACATTTCACGTTTGCCTCACTTTATTTTCCACACCTTGTGAGTATGCAAGGGAGAGTCTCTTAGCGGTTAGCGCGGAGAAGTTGGTGGCCTCAAGCAGCCTTAAAGTGTTTAAACACCGCCACAACCTATGTTACCATTTATTCTCCTGACGCTTGTGACACCACCCTTCTTTGCGTTTTGCAACTACGTACAGTCTGTGGGGAAAGGTGTTTGATCCCAAGACACCACCAGTGGAGTGAGACAGTTCTCCTGGTGAAGTTTTTCTTTAGCATATGAGAGAAGGCACTGCCGAAGCAATGCAGATGTTTGCCGACTTTTTCTCTCTCAGCATTAACCCCTGGTGCAACAGCACCCCAGTAGATGACTTCCTTTCTGAGTGGGTCCAAAACCTAAACCAACATGTGGAACCCACAAGGCTCAGAAGGCTATGAAAGTGAGACCTCCTCCAAAGGCCAGACCGTCTCCCCATTCCCCTCACACAACCCTACACCCCCGCTCTCCGACGACAACATGTCCGTCCCTACAAGACAAGAGCTCAACCAAATGATCGAAAACCTGTGTGATCAGGTCAACCAATTGAACAACCAGCTGGCCGCAATTCCCCATGCTGGTGCAAGCTCTGCAGGCGGCTCAGGAGGGCCATCTAAAATCACCAAAGAAGTAGAAATGGTGCCGGACCCTGGAATGTTCAGGAGCTCCTACGCCAAGTTTGATGACTGGTGGTACCGCATAAAAATGTACTTGGCCACCAACAAGAAAGTGTTTCCCGACAACGAAGCTCGGGCTGTAGCTATCTTCTTCCAAATAGGATCAAAGGAAGACAAGGACAAGAATGGAGCTGGAGCCTGGGCTTGCTCCTATCTGTTGAACTTACTTATCTTATTTTATTCACTCGGCTGTCCTACATCTTCCACCATTGTCTTGGTCTCATCTTGTAGCATTTAGCGCATCTCGTTCGTCTTACCAAATTGGTCTTGTTACATAATCTTGTAGCGCTAGGACGCGCGTCGCCCAGTCGACAATTTTCCTCAGCGCTCTCACACTTTCGTGTTCGCTGAGGTATGTTGACCAGCTAGACTCATACTGTTTCATACTCATAAGTACCTTAGTCATATTGTCTAGCTCAAACACTATCTATCAAAATTTCTCAAGGACAACAGTCTGGACTATCCTTCTCTACCAGCCATCGAAAAGGTCTTGGAAGCAAGGTTTCGACCCAGCTCTCAAGTCAATACTGCCATGAGTGAACTCATGGCAATGAAACAAGGGAGTCAGGAATGGATCGAATCCTTCTTGACAAACTGGCTGACTAAGTACGAGTTGGCCAAATGCAACGACCAGATGGGAGTCTGGAATCTCGAAAACAGCGTGAGAAAATCGATTATCACGCATGTTTTTATGAACAATCAGAGGAAGACCACGGTCGATGATTACCTCCTGATCCTCAAGCAAGTCGGGAACAACGAGGAGTTGGTCACCATGCAGGGCCAACGAAAATGGCACCACCTGGCCTCTCGTGGTCCCAGCTCCTCACAAGGAGGCACCAGTACGTACTAAAAAGGGCAAGTGCTTCAACTATGGTGGTTCTCACCTTGTCAAAGATTGCGACAAGCCGAAGAAGCCCTGCCCCGAGTGTAACTTCCTTGGGGGCGGGCATCAACGAGATTGCTTAAAACATCGCCAAGTCCGCCAGGCTGCAGTTAGCTGGGAGGACAGGGATTCGGAGGCAACTCTGAAAAATGCAATTGAATATGGCTGAAACGTGGGACAGGAGGACCCCAGAATAAACTCCATCAAAGGCCGTTTCTGGGAAGAGATAAGGGCCTTCTTCACGGATGTTGAGGAAACAGAGAAGAAGGGAAAAGGCAAGGCCACATGATCCATCCGGGTGATCATGTGGCATGGACCTATATGAACAATCAATATGTAGGACTACCAGTAGAATATGGAGAAGAAGAACACGAGTTCTTCAACTCCCAAAATAGGACATTAAATTACAATAGTGACACTGGTAGCACATCTTCTTACAATGTAACCGAATTGGGGCCTTCCTTACAGAAGCTCGCCACACAGAAATGTGGGCTTAATTCCGATTATGAGAAAAACAAAAAAAATTACGTATTTAGATACTCAAACCCCGGAATGGATCTGCATAAGGTCCCTCAAACAACAAAGGGAGATCAACTTGGAAGTCAAGATAGCTGCGGCTACTTCCAAATATCTCATGCACGAAACCAAGGTGCTCCTAGACAGCGGAGCAAATGGAATCTTCCTAGACACCAAATGGGCCCAGGTTCAAAAGATTCCCATGACCAAATTAGATTATACCATACCCATCTTCAACATCAATGGAACCAAGAACTCCGGTGGGAACTTTACCCACTCCGCGGAGTTAATCATTGATTATAATGGTCATTGGGAGAAAGTCACAGCTGAAGTCACGGATCTAGGAAAGAATCCAATTATTCTAGGCTACACATGGCTCGCCAAACACAACCTGGAGATTGACTGGCAAACAGGATCAGTCCGTCTCACATGTTGTCCACGCACGTGTTATTTATTATCCGACTGACCGGTATTTTTGAGAACCTTAGAAGAAAAGGAACTCAACAACACACCATATGTATATAGGTGACTCCAAGCTCAAGAAGTCTCAGCCCCTAAAGAAAAGACAGTGGCAGAACTCGTGCCACATCAATACCATAAGTTCCTGGACACATTCCAAAAGAAGTCCTCGGAACGAATGCCAACTCACAAGCCATGGGACCACGAGATAAATATAAAGGAGGGATATAAACCCCGAAAAGGAAAGGTATTCCCAACATCAGAAAAGGAACGTGAGGAAATTGAAGCGTTCCTGGAAGATCAATTGGGAAAAGGGTACATCCGACCTTCTAAATCCCCCCAAACCTCTCCTGTCTTCTTCATCCCTAAAAAGGAAGGGAAAAAGCACATGGTCATGGATTACCGTTATTTAAATGAATGGACAATCAAAAATAACTACCCACTCCCTCTTACCTCTCAACTGATAGATCGGTTGAAAGGAGCCAAGCTTTTCACCAAAATGGACTTACGGTGGAGATACAATAATGTGAGAATGAAGGAGGGTGATGAGTGGAAGGCAGCCTTTGTTTGCCATAAAGGGGCTTACGAACCATTAGTCATGTTCTTCGGGCAGTGCAACAGCCCAGCCACGTTCCAAAACATGATGAACGACATCTTCGCAGATATGGCCTATTGCGTCATCATTTATATAGATAACATTCTTGTATTTACCAAAACGAACAACCAGGCGGAGCATGACAAATTGGTCATGGAAGTACTCCAATGCCTGCAAGATAATGACCTATTTATCAAACCTGAAAAGTGCTTCTTCTCTGTGAAAGAAGTAGACTTTCTCGGCATGATCATATCCAACACAGGGATCAAAATGGACCCTGCCAAGGTTAAAGGGATCTTAGATTGGCCAGCTCCCACAAACGTAAAAGGAGTTAGAAGCTTCCTAGGGCTGGCCAACTTCTACAGAAGATTCATAAAAGACTACGCTCAGGTAGTGTGGCCATTAAACGATCTAACCAAGAAGGATCTCACATGGAGATGGACAGAAAAGGAACAAGGGGCATTTGACATGCTTAAATCATTATTTACAATGGCCCCTGTGCTCGCATACCCTGACGGTTCATGCAAGTTTCGCGTTGAATGCGACGCCTCGGACTACACCACAGGGGCTGTACTCTCAATGGAGCAAGAAGGGAAATGGCATCTGGTGGCCTTCTCATCTCATAGTATGACACCAGAACAACGTAATTATCCAATTGCCAATAAAGAAATGTTGGCGATCATCATAGCACTAGAGCAATGGCAGCACCACCTGGAAGGTGCTCACTTCCAGTTTGAGGTCTGGACAGATCACAAAAACCTCCAATACTTTATGAAGTCCCAGGACCTGAATCGAAGGCAGGCACGTTGGGCACAGTATTTATCTAGATTTGATTATATCCTGGTCAACAAACTGGGAACATCCATGGGAAAAGCCGATGCACTCAGCTGAAGAGAAGATCATGCTGTGGGCATCGAAAATGACAACAAAGGGGTTACCATGCTACCCGAATCACGGGTAAAATGCATGGAGGTAACTTATGTAAAAGGCAAGGAAGAGAAGATGATGCAATGAGTTCAAGAAGCACAAGAAGCAATGGCTGCTTCTCTGGACTTTGAGCGTACCAGAGACAGACTTCTCAAACTCAGTGGGAAAATCTATGTACCTGGGGACAAAGAACTCCGCCAGGATATTATTAGCTTATATCACGACTCCACAATGGCAGGTCACGGTAGAGCTGAGAAAACATTAGAACTAGTCTCACGCTATTATTCATGGAAAGGGCTACGAGCCCAAGTAACGGACTATTGCTCCCAGTGCGAACGTTGCACCCAGATGAAGCCTACAAATGTTCCCCCTGGAGGGAAACTTAAACCTAATCCGATACCCGAAGGACTGTGGCAGGACATTTCCGTGGACTTCATCACGGACTTACCGGAGTCTAATGGTTACTGTTACAACCGAGTAACAAATATACACTGGAGTGTACTCCTAAGTCCCAAATAGTATTAGGTGGCCTCTACCACCAGGTTGATACTATGACTTAAATGGACGAAGACTGTTGAAAGGTTTTAGGGGAGCAAGAAGAGGAGCGATGCTGAGGGGAAGCAAAGGGACTTGAAATACACTGTGATTGTGTAAGATCGAGGTTAACGTACATCATACTAACAGAGGAATATTTATAGTAAACGAAAGACAACGTGAGGGGAGGTAAAGACTAAATAAGGACGCTTTAGGGGCGGCGTCGGCATAAATAGGAGCGGAGCATAGCAGGACGGAATGGGTACGGACGGGAGTGGAATGGGGAGTGTAGAAACTACGAGGCTATGTGTAAGAGAACATAGCTGAGGAGGCAGTGTCTGTAGGAATAAAGGAAATCATAATCAAAAGGGGAACATATTATCGTTGAAGAGGTTGTCCAACAAATCCTCTGGCAACTTCAACCCTTCAGTGAGTTTATCCCATAAGTTGTGCATGGGGTGGTCCAAGGCAGCGGTGGTGGGAGAGGGTGGAACCCAAAAAGGGGAGGGGTCTTTCTCAACTGTAACAGTTACGACACTATTCTCATGGTAGTAGACCGATTCTCCAAAGAAGTAGTATTTATTCCCACAGACAAAACAATAACTGCCCTGAAAACCACTAAACTATATCACGACCACGTGTGGAAGGTACACGGCCTCCCACATTCGCTTATTTCTGATCATGGCCCCTAGTTTGCTGCTCAGCTGATGAAGATCTGGGAAAAATGTTGAAAATAGATCTCCGAATGTTACTGCCGAAAAGCAAGGTGACTGGAGCAAATGGCTTGCACTGGTGCAGTTTGCATACAATAATAGAAGTCACTCGGCTACAGGAAAAGCCCCCTTTGCGCTCACACATTCTTATGCCCCGTGTATGGGAATAGAACCAAACAAAGCCAAGGCACCGGTGGCCAATGCCTTTGCCAATAATTTTAGTCAGGCACTAGAGGAGGCTCATGACTCGCTTGCAAAAGCACAGCACCGGATGAAGGAGCAGGCGGATAAACATCGCTCTGAAGCTATTTATACTGAAGGACAAATGGTGTGGCTGTCGACAGTGCACCTTAACTTACGCGCAACTCGGCAATCGCCAAAGATTATGGAAAGGTGGCTGGGCCCCTATAAAATTAAAAAAGTAATTGATGACAATGCAGTGGAGCTTCTGCTCCCACGGTCTATGAAAATACACCCCGTTGTGAATGTTTCACACATCAAGCCTTATCAGGAACGGCTACCGGGCCAACAGGCCGAGAAGCCAGGGGCAATGGTGGTGACTGACAAGGATGACAAAGAATACAAGGTCGATTACATAGTTGACTCTCGTTTAAAGCATGGGAAGCTGGAATTCCTAGTGCATTGGAAGGGTTACCAGGATGAAGATTGTACCTGGGAACCTGAATCTAATTTAAAATGGTTATATGATGTAATCAACGACTTCTATTTGTCAAAGCCAAATGCCCCACAAAAGGTGCAGATATTGCGAGCGGACTTTGAATCCCTCTTCAAGCCTTATGAGAATCTTTGCGATTCGGGTCCCTGTTGGTCTCACCTGGAAGTCAAGCCATAGGAGGGGGGTAGTGTTACAAATATTCCATTATCTATTATTTTCTTTTCACTTTTGCTTTCGAATTCTACGTGAAACGGCACTTGGTTGGAATTCTCTAAGTTAATGGATCATGTGATTGGGTCACGTGAATGGTCATGTGGGTAATGAGGCTGCTGTGCGCCCTTCTCATATCCATGCTGTGATGTTGTAGCTAAAGCTGTGCTCGCTCCACACACACATGTATTTAATTACCGTCGACCCTGAGACCCCGAGGGTTCTCTTTCATTTTCGCTTAATTAATCTCCACATGCTTCTTTTCCATTACAGAAGACTCATGGACAACACATGCTACGCTTCTTATTTAATTACCGCTTACATTAAACCTTCGTAATAAGGTTCGTATCAGTCAGCAGCTTATGAATGCTGTGTAGTCAGTAGTATATATATTGAACAAGCACCAATGAAGAACTCCAGTCTAGTTCTTCTTGGGATTCCCCTAGTCCCTCTAGTCTCTATTGCTAAGTCAACGTTCGAGTGGTAATGGCCTAGTCATTGTTTGATTAGGGTTGCCAACACTGGGATATGCCCGGACTATAAATGTATGTACCCGAATGGGGAATCATCATCTTGTGCATCTGCCTTGGTCTCCGAAAAGCTGAAAACACATCACTCGCTGCCTATCATCATTGACACCATGGTCCTTGTCCTAGACCTACCTTTGCACCATCGCTCAGATCCTCGTCCTTGATCCCACTCTACTCAGGTCCTCGTCCTAGACCTCAATCCAATCCTAGTCCTAGACTGGATTCTTCGCCTTTCTGTATCCAGACTCGCTGAAGTTTTATTCTTACCATCCGAAATCGTCTCAAATTCTCATTATATCCTGAGGTCGGTCGTTGCCTATCCTCTTGGACTATTTCCCCTACTGTAGAACCCCTGGGGACGACACTTCTCACCCCAACTACCCCCACCTAAAGGTCCATCCGGCCTTAATATTTGTTTTACAGCAGGGGAGTTTCATTTTCAGTGCAGAAGATCAATCAATATAGATAGTATTAGCTCTGCTGTCAAGCAAAGCCTTGGTATACATAAGGTGATCAAGATGTCACAAGGGAGTAATCTCAATATATAAAGAGATTTCATGGAGGTTGAGTAAACAGATTCTAGTATTGTCTGGGATTGAGCAAGAGTGTGAATAAGCAGAATCAAGCACTGGTTTGGAGTCTTGGCCAAGCTCCAATTCAATTGGAGACCCCACTTGGCAAGTATAATTTAGACTAGATGAAGAATTAGATTTATCAGCGACAGAACACCCAAACCGTTCAAGCTGTACAGACTTTTCCCTTTTTGGTGGAAGGAGTTTCATCAACAGTCTGCATCTTATGAAACTTGGAACAAGTCTTATTATGATCTCCATGAGACCAATTACATTCATGACATTTAGTGGTGGGCTTCTTGCAGTCTTTGCCTTGATGTCCTTTGCCTCCAACATGCGTGGACGATCGCATCATTGAAAAATCATGACTGTGGTGATGGAGGTACTGTAAGACTTGATTGCTGAAAATGCCTGCTCAATCTGATTATAATTAGGGGAGTATGGTGGCAAGTAGATAAATTTGCACACTAATGCTAATCAGCAGAAAGAAAACCTGAATATATGGAAACATACTATTCATATCCTCAACAAATGCCCAAATCTCCTCACCATGATGAATATGACAGTTGTTCATGATGAGGACACTCCGTGGTCTGGGATATGCTGCTTCATGGGTTAGTGTACTACATCAACACAAAAGCATATATGGTGCATATGACATGTTCCATCAAAAAGTGCAAAAAGTGTTTTAAACTTAGTGGACAACAGTGTGGGAAGTCTGAGTGACCAGATTTATCTGATGCTTTTTTGGACTATCTCGCTTATTCCAGTTAATTTGGGTATCTTGCTAATCAATAGTGGAGTTCACGGTAAATGAATGTGGTGAAAATTCACTTCAAATTTCATGCAATACATAGGAAACATGTGGCAAACCATGCGGTAGGATTCAATCAGAGATTCAAAAGATGTCTCCCCTATGGCCTGGTATTTGTCGCTCAGAACACCTGTGAGAGCACACCAAGCACATCATGTTACCTGTTCCTCACAGTGGACAGGCAAAATTTCAAGCCATCATCGCTTCAGTTCCCCAATCTGCCTAGTTCCCAGTTCCAAGCCAGAATTTGCACTCAAAACCTGTTGGGCGACCTTAGCAGAAGACCCGCATTGGTACAAGTTCTCGAGGGCAGTCTAAGCAAGTTTCTGGAGCAGAGGAGCTAGAGTCCAATGATTCAGTTCAATGGGAACCATTTCCTCATCTTACATCAAATCTACTGTCATGGCTGCTTGCTAATCCTGCTGATCATGTCATCCTTTTCAGCAAGAGAAAGGATTGCAAAGGCCAGGATACTAGCTCAACTCAAAAGCCTCATGGGCGTCTCAAGAAAGATGTCAGAGCCACTGTTGCCCAGCATATATTTGAGCATGATACACACTATTCACAGCAGTATGTGGCCAATCCTGGAAAGTTCGCTACAGCAATCCAAAGCCACCTCAATATATATGTATCTCCAATGCTGGCTTCATAAAATATGGTAGTTAACAGTTACATCAGATTAAAAACAAAGTATCAGCAGGCAGCAGAGCGATTCAAGTCAACTGGTGAGGGTGTAGATCCATGATCAGGTCACTCTAATCTTCGTGGTAAGCACCTAATTCATTCTTTCCCCTTACTACTATGTTCAAGTTTAATCTTTTTAGAACAAAT
>JBBPQD010000292.1:0-13791 GCA_038092355.1 Caloboletus inedulis
GTTGAGAACGGTTGTATCATCTGCCCGCAGTGTCACGGTGGTACCAGAAACCGAATACAAGCCAGCTGATTGTGCCGTCGATTGGCTGACATAATTCCTACCTCATGCTATCAGACGAGTATCCCGGCAAACGGAAGGGATTGCGTACACTCGACCATTCGTTGGATCGGTAACGGCCAACCACGTAAAAGCATTAAGGAATGATTGCCCAGAGAGACTGGTGGTTCTCGAATATGTCGCAGCTTCCACACATGCAGAAACCGCAAGCGCGACAAAAGTAAGGAACGAGGATTTCATCGTGAAAAGACCAATGAGATTGGTTACTCTTGTTCCAGCATCCTCCGATCCTCTTATACAGACAGAAAAATGTCTTGAATCCTTAATCAGGCATTCACCATATGGACCCAAACTCACGGGACCATCTTCTGCCAGGCCGAGTGGGGCACGACTCTTGCCAGCAAAACCTATGACGAGCATAAAGATGGATCCGGCGAGCAGATATTTGTCAGTGAAACTGGCATGGTTCACCAGTAGGGGATAAGTGTCATGGGTTTCCAGATCAGAGAATCGGAGTATATGGTGAACTTGAGAGGATTCCAATGTGCCGCAAACCTACTAACTCGGAGACGAGTCGTCAGGAGTAAAAAACTTGTGTACACTTACAGGCTCGAGGCCGAGCCTAACTGATACAGCACGGGGTGGAGTGAGATGATCATTCCCAATGAAGCGGGGACCTACCGACAACCATGTTGCATGACTACCCCAGAGAACGCGACACACCCATAATCAGGAACAATGTCCATGTCGTGTTGTCGGATCATCGGAACCAACAAAAGCATTTTAAGCACCCCACTTACAGCATGCTACGTGTCTCGGTCCCGGTCTGGAGACGGTAGCTCAGACTAGACGCAGCTCGATGATCGATCTTGGCACCTAGGTCAGCTGCTGATCCTCATGACCAGAGGCGCACCAGCATTGGCATGCGCGAGGAGATATAAGGATCATGTCGACGGAGAACACAATCACATGAGCAATGCCCGCGCGGACAACACTGCGACATTTCCGGAATGCAGCCACTTGTGCTACAACGAGGTTGAACCAACCAAAATGGTGGTCTGCATGCAATTGGATGAGTCAGCAGCCATATCAGGCTGTGTTCCCACAACTTGGCCCTACCTTCGTTACCAAGATCCTTTTAGTTGGTCACCGTCGCAAAGGGTTCAAATGATCACGGAATGTCAAGGGTCCGCGAAACTGATCTAGTACTCGCAGGTGTTCCCTTGCAGGACATCCAACGCACGCTCCTCATGGCCGAAACGTACTCGGGCTTGATATAGCTACGAGATCTTAGCAACCTCCGTGATGGCCCTTTCTTCCATGACACCTTCATTCACTCATTTGGCTACTTCGACAACATGCTGGCCGCTGGTTCCCAGAGAGGCTAGGTATGCCTATATTCTTCCATGCCAGTACTTTGAGCTTTTCCGTTGAACCAAGTCAACAAGGCTGCCCTACCCACAATCAGTGCCATAAATCACCGCAACCGTCTGAGGCCACTAAGTAAAAAAAGTGTATACTCGTAAAGGATGGGGTTTCTACCGTTTGCGAGTGTAGATGGCAAATGCACTTTGTGTTTCTAGAGAGGAACGAGGAAAACCTTTTGTTTGTCACCAAAATTCCACGCAGATATTTTAGCTTCCTGTTGAAATGAAGAATCTTTCTTTGATTTTTTCGTGGTCTTTCCTTGGATATCAACTGGGTGTTTTATGCTGCGAGGAAAAGGGTGAAGTGGAGGACCACCTGTTAACTATCACCAGCACCTTTCATACAAAGGCAATAACCTCACCATGTTTCCATACAATGGGCTACCATGCCCAACAGCTTACTGAGAGGGAAATCAAACCTCATCAAAGGACTCCAAGAAATATATTGACAGGTTGAGGTTGGATGGGGGTGGACTTCCAATTACAGGAAGGCACGAGTCAACTCATAATTAAGCATACCTTCAAGTCTCGGCATGAAGTTCTCGAAACTGGCGAGAACGTGCGAAATAGGGCACTTTTGAAACCCTGATAGTGACAGCTGTCAGGATCATCCGCACCCTCACGATAGCTGTCTCATAGACGGTGGGGAAAAGAACCCAGGGCAGGCCCAGGGGACCTGGGGGGACGTGTAAGTGGACCACTCCCCTATCATAAGAACTGGCTGGTGCAGAAGTCGGAATGTCTGTTCGGGCCGGGCAGGTCGCATGATGCAAACGTGTGTTTGACGAATCTTTGAAGCTTGCTTGAAAAAAGCTTTGACAAAGATCCACATCTCTCCAACTCGATCACTTTCAAGTTCCTCGTATGTGTGCATGTGGCTTCATGAATTTGGAAGAAGCGACTATCTTCATCCGACCTTTTGGTCTGCCTATGGGGGACTATGAGCTTGGACGCCGTGGGGGGTGGCAACGACGACGCCATGTCGGTGGTACGCCTGGAGTGTGTATCGTTATCGGGCCAACCGAAGGGTCTGAGAAAACCGAGGTTGGAGCTTCCAGAACCCAGTGCGGTGATTCTGCCATTCTGCCACAAGTGTCTCAGGTTAGCGTTTCTCAGCCGCTACTGTGTGGGGGCAGGTTGTGACACTACTTAGTACATACCCGTTACGACGGCACTTTCCCTCCTTGTCTACCACTCGCTTGCAGTGTCCTCAACCACCAATCATGCACCATTGTCTCCTCATCCCTGAACTCACACTCCACATCATCCACTTTCTCGCGGATGACCGCCCGGCCTGGCATGATAGTCATTTCCTCAGGAATTCCAGGGACGTCGCGAAGCTTGCGCGAACGTGCAAAGCACTCGCAGAGCCTGCTCTCGACGTCCTCTGGAAGACGCAACATTCACTTGCTCCGCTCGTGATGTGCTTGCCCTCTGACCTTTGGGAGCTAACCAAACGAAGGAAGACTATCGTGAGTAGCGCTCCTTACCCATGACGTCTGCTTCGTGTTGACAGCCACGCGCGTCCCTTTGGACCTACCCATGTAGTCTTTCAAGAGAGACCCCACGCCTCTGGACTGGTCCTTTGTCAAGAAATATGCTCACCGCATCCGGTCCATCTCTCAACCTGCGTCGTTTTCCCTTCCTAGACTCGACGATGCAGCGCTGGCTACCCTCATCACACCGTCGAATTTTGGCGCCTTGTTTCCTTCCCTTCGAACCCTTGACTACTCCGTCATTTCGGTCGCTGCACCGATGATACATCTGTTGACGAACATCTTATCGACCGAGCGGCACTTGGAGTCAATGTCAACCCTAAGTGTCATATGTCCGAGGGCTTCCCAGCGAGAGGAAGTCTATAACCTTTTCCAGGCTATACGAACCAAAACGATCCGACTGGAAATTCTTAGAATCGAATCCTTCACGTCTGCGTCATCAAATCCTTCATTGGCAGTGAACCTTCTGGAAGGCGAGTTAAGGTTTTTGCGGAAGCTGGAACTGAGCTGGACGATTCATGTCTCGGCCGACTGTTTGACGTGTCTCTCCAGGATGGAGTGCCTGCAGGAGATGAGTTTATGTGTGCGTCGCGATATCGCTCTCGATTTCCTGGTGAACGGCTGCTCTTCTGCCGAAGTCAAAGGTTCGGGTAGAGTGACTCGCAAACGGACATTTCCCGCCTTAAAATCTCTCAAAGTGGTGGCATATTCGCTGGATCAATGTACAGCTCTCGTCTCGCTCGTCACATCCCCTTTCCTTGGTACCATCACCTTTTCATATGACGTGCAAGCCCCAAGTGCGCTAATCGAGGCGTTTTTCCGCCAAGTACAGAAGACGTGTCAGAATGCCGTTACGACGTCCACATCCGCAGCGCTGTCCCCACCTCGTACCATCTCTCTCACACTCAAGCACAACCTTGGCCAGTTCTCGAGCGCCACGTCTCCCTTTTTGATCCACCCCTCCGAAACGCTCTTACCTCTCCTCGCTCTTCGAAACCTCCGCACCCTCCGCCTCCTTCATCTCGGCACGATTGCCATCGATGATGGATTCTTGCGAGAGGCCGCGAATGCGTGGGGCGCACATCTCCAAGAGCTCGAAGAGTGTGGGATACCTTGGGTGGGCGTGCAGGAGTCAAAGGATCTACCGGGATTTGTGGCAGCGACGCTCGGCGGCATCGGCGCATTTGTGAGGGGATGTTCGCGGTTGGAAAGGCTGAGGATGGCCTTTGACGGGACGGACGTACCGGAGTTGGAGGAGCGTCCCGACGAACACGAGGGGACCCAAGGCAAGCAGGAGAGGGTGCAAGAAGACGACACGTGCGACGTTAAGGATTCTGGTCAGGAAACCGGACAACAACGGAGCGCTCCATTTTCATCATCTGTACTCCAGGTTCTCAATGTCCGTGATACTCCGATCAACGACCCAGATGGGGTCGCCAAGTTTTTGAAGCGCGTCGCGCCCGCGCTGCGTGTGATTTGTGTGGAGGGGTCTTTGGATATGTGGAGGAAATGGAGAGAGGTGGAGAACCGGATGAAGTTGACTGGGACGTGTTAAGGTGTACATCCGTCTGGTCGGTCTCGTTTAGAAAGTCAGAGGGAGGAGGCCAGACGTTGGTCGTAGTCAATCTAGCTTACATGTATTGTTATAATTAGTTATGTAGGCTTGGTTAGTCGTCCGCGATCTGCGCGGATGGGTAGTCCGATACCGTAGTATGCTCCCCCTGTAACGATTTCAATCTTGGACTAATATGTTGCTCGGACTCTAGGACCATTTGCATTTATGCATCGCAAAGTCACCAAACACGGTCTTTCAAAGTAATGAATCAGGTGCAAAACTAGCGAGCCAATCGTTGGTGCTTCGCTCTTAAAGTTACTGATGGCGGGGAGCTGGGCGGCGTTCAACGGGCATGGTGTGATAGATGGTATCAACATCATGGTTCGGTGCCTGACCTCGATGTTTCATTAATGGTGCGACAAATCATCCCTCAAGGCCTCACGGTCATTCACCTAAAAGGTGTACGATCTGACTCAGAGCTGGGTGCTCTCGAGGAGTCTTTGGACGGTGAGTTGTGCATGGACGTTGTGGCGAGAGTTCATTGCACCCAGGGTCATCCGGCGCCCTTACCACCTACACCAAAGATTACAAACCACAAGGATTCGTGTGGACGAGATGGCAGCCGTAAATGACGTTGATGTACATGCATCATGATAAATTCCGTCTCGCCGCCGACGGGCATCGCTACGAAATTATGGCCTACTCGCTCTTTGGTATATTCGATGCCGCTCTATCCCAGTCACGCATGGCGAGGGGAAACAGCGCGCTCAGGGTCGCCTCTAAAAAGATATGTCCCCACTCTATGTAACCTGCTCAAGAAAGGCATCCGACTGCAACAGTTTCTTCCTGCGGAGATAGGCGTACATATGTCGGGAGCCAGCGTCACCCTATATTCCGTCGCTAATTGATGACGGCAAGATGGAGAAGTATCCCGACTCGGCTGTGATGCTACGTGATCGGGTTCGTCCTTTCCCCGCTTGCGCTTATCTTGCCTCATGTCCCGCTCAGAGGTTTATTGGCCTCGAGCCAACCTCCAGCGGCGATTTATCGCACCATGGCATACGCACTTGGAAATGTCGAGATCAAGGCGACGGGGGACTTGTCTAGCCTGAACGATCGGGTGCTTGTGCATTCGTGGCTCCAGTGCCTTCTTGATCCTGCGCTCCCTTGAGCACCTGATTGCGGACGATGAGGCTGAATCGCTCGCCCCACTCGGCGGGTAGGGCGACTGCGGTACTCTGTCCAGCTTTCATCATCCCATGTTGTATCCTCTCATACCATTCCTCATAATTCGACAAGCTTACCAGAGCGTTACGGCTTTTCGAGCCTGTCTCACTGGCAGGCAGTCTTTCGACTCGTTCGATCATCCTATCGTCGCCCAACTACTCAAGCACGTTTCACCGCGCTATCTCGCACAGAAGATACGGACGCCGGATATCTTATAGTTGCCGTGCAGTCTTGGGAGTTCGTTTGTCTTATTTCCGGATCTCTTACTCTTCCTATCCCTGACTTGGCCGCCCATGTTCTCGTGTTTTGCATTACTTTCTGTAACGTATGTTGTAGTACCCCTTCGAGTACTATCATAGCAGTGTGTTTTAGATCGGCGGCCGGGGTGATCACAGCCACCCACCCGGACAGGCTCTAGGGCTCACCGGCACCGGCGCTCACTAACACATTGACTGCGGCGCGGTCATTCGAGAAACCCACAGCAGCACTGCTGCGCCTCAGCAACGCCAACGACTCAAATCGCAGCTGGAAGGTGCGTAAGTTCTTCAACGATCTCTAACCATCATGCACTCACTCCACCTGGAATCCGGTGACGTGGAACAGATCAATAATCCGTGGAGTTCACGTTTGAACGACGAAGACACCGATACATCTCTGTCGACAGTGACAGGAAGAAACCGCCTACGAGGTGACACAGATTCCGTGTTTTGTGACGACTCCCTTGTTTCGTCTAGGCTCACAGTGCGGCGAGACCGTGATATGATCCTTACTTCTTCGCCACCTCAATCCGCCCAACCAACACATGCGCAAGCTCCAATGCAGGAAATAGACACGACTCCTGCAGACCCACGTATCGCATCGCTGAAAGCCATCTTCCCTGATTTCGACGACGCCGTCATGTCTGTGAATCCCACCCTTATGTTTCTGCCGTGGATTGCTAAGCGTTCAATCCAGCCTTTCCGTGCTCGAATCAACGAATTATGATCACGATCGTGCGCTCGATGCCCTCCTCGGGATGAGCGATCCGTCATTTGTTCCACCAACCCTACCCCCGGCGGAACCACCTAACCCGTTCCAATCCGCTCCGTCCTCTGATGCTCAGCGTCTCTCGCAAGAAGCCCTCGACGAACAGCTCGCAAGGAGGCTCGCACTCGAAGAACAACAAGCCGCTACTCAAGCATGGCAACCACAGGGTACGGAGGATCAAGGGGCGTATCAGGCTTATCAGTCCCGACGGGGAGGGAGGAACAGCTGGGGTGGTCAACCCCAGGGTCAACAACAGACCCAAGACCAGGGCGGAAGGGACACCATGACAGAGTTCCAGGAAGGGTTCAGTCGCTTCGCTGAATGTACGTCTCTTGCGGCTTCATCCATCCGTTCCTCAGCTGGCGATTTGATTTTTATCTATTTCCCGTCTCTCTCGTTGACGCGTCTCCCTTCTGACGATTCACTCGTAGCTGGGAAGAAGACCTTTTCATCCATCGTGTCCAAAGTGAGAGCAAAGATGCAAGAATTTGAACAGGGTCAGGGATGGACGGGGTCCCAGAACCCCCCTCCCGAACAGTCCCCGAAACCGACTCCATCGTCGTACTCAGGCTACCCATCCAATACACCAGGTCAACAGCAGGGCCATGGACAGGGCGCATACGCATATACACAGCCCTACCAATCTCCACAGCTCGCGAACCCGCAAAGACAGCCGAGTCAACCACAGCCAGCTCGGACGAACACGTACCAGTCGTCTCCCCCGCGTTCAGGGGTATTACGTTCCGCAGCTGCAGAGCCTGCACAGTCCGCGACCTCACAACAATCTTCGTATTATGACCCCAACGCACAGGGATACGATCTCTACGGCGATGACGAGGAGATTCAGATCATCGACAAGACTACTCCCTCTGGTGCTGCATCAGCTACCACGCAGAAGCCCGCGACACCACCGCTCACTGGCAGTCCAGCTACCTCACTGCCTTCGTCAGACACGAGTTCCCCGCTAACATACGCCTCGCCCGTGTCATCCCCACCAAATTCGAGGCTGAGTTCAACCGCCCCCCCCGCCCGATCGCTCTCCCCGACGATCACCGGTGCAAAGAGTACGACACCCGGCACGCCGGGGGGTGTTGATTTCAGTATGTGTTCTCTTTTCTGCCCTCAATTCCCCAGGTTTCACTAATCCCTCCCTCCCACTCTCATGTCGTGTTCACAGCTAAGCTCGGTCTATTGCCGAAACGGCCGATATCCCTTGTGCGGCCACAGTCCCCACCTGTCGCCGGCGCTGGTGCTAGTGTCAATGCACCGCGCGTGGCTACCGCGCATTCGGAAAGTACGACCTCCGACTCGACGGACAGAGAAGAGTCTGGGTTTGTCGAGAATCCGTTCGAGGACCGGAAGTGAACAGAGACATGTCGCTTCGTAGTTTTATAGATGTTTTCTTTCCTCCCTTCCCCTTTCGTTTCGGTGTCGATAACACGTGAAGAGGCGCGTATCTAATGCTTCAAGCTTACAGTATGTGGTACTATACAGAGACCAGACCGCTGTTCATTACATGTACCATCGAGGATGTTGTACAATGTCGTCAAAAATCTACTGTAACCCGTGTTTCACACACCAGTTTTGAAAGATTTGGTCTGAATACACGGCTCTTTGAGAAATCTACACTGCGTGTTGCCCATTCGACCCTGGCTCGCCCCTAGTCCTGCATCATCACATCCCCATTCACATCAGTTCCCAGACCGCCCTCCTTTTCCGTCACCGGTGCCCGCCACAATTCACTCCAGCGTGGATACACCCGCTTATACAACGCCATACACACCGTATCCATCTGCGTCACAGGCCCATCGAAATACGCCTTGAAATACCCATGCGTCCCAAGCGACTCCCGAATGTGTCCCGCACGTCCATACTTGGTGTGCAACTGCACGGGTTTGAAATACGCCACGTCATCGGCGTTGAAGAACATGTACCGCACCGTGGCGGTCTTTCGGTGTACCCGGAAAGGGTGGCCGGAGAGGACGATGCGTTTCGCGATGACGCGCGTCGTGTCGGGGTTGAGGAAGGTACCCATGGCGACAAGCTGAGGCGCTGTACGGGTACGTGTGGAGTGTAAGAAAAAGAGTAGGTAATTAAAGGCGAATCGCTCACCTTGTGCATTTTCCGACTCTCGCAAGAGTATACAGGGTTGTTTGCCGAATGTCACAGGTGCATATACGCTTGCCACGACCGTCGTACCGTGCCACAGGAAACGCTCGAATTTGTGCACGTTGTTGGCGCCTTTGCCGCCTCCTCGAGTATGTTGGCTATAGATGGGATTGACACGCAGACGACGGGCTCCATAGCAGAGGATCAAAGGGTCCTGAAACGATGAATGTTAGAATGGGGTGAACAGGGTGACAGGTAGGAGCGTACCTTCGATCTGACGGATTCTGAGTACTCCGTATTACGTTGTACAGTGAAATGTAGGGCCGTTTTCTTGTGTTCATGTTTCAAGAGACCATAGAGAACGATCGGCGCATGGCTCGAATCACTAGCCCCTTGCGGAACTCCTTCCAAGTACACCGTAACTGTCGTTCCAGGCTATGGGATGTTGGGTGTGGAGATGTGAAAGCGAGTAGACAAGACATACCTCAACACCTTCTGTCTCTGCTGCCCGAGATACGTCCCGCTCAGTTCGCTTGAATTCTTCAAATTCAAATATTCTAGCGTATTCTTGGGGCAAGTTCTCGTACGGATCCCATGGACTTGTCCGAAGCGACCGTAGACCACGGAACCGTGCAAACCGCGTACGTGCAGGGATATCACGGGGAGTGTCAATTTCATCAGGGAACTCCCAGGCATCACGTTCTTCTTGAGCACGATTCCGCCAGTCCTCAAGTCTGAACGGAAAGCATAGATGAGTAAATATCAACGCAGAGAGAAAACGTGTCTGACTGTCTCTCTTCTTCCTCGACATCAAGATCCCGGAACGCAACTACGCTCTTCTTCTCGCTTTCCAGCTCCATTGCCTCATCTATGGGTACCATCTCCTCCTCTTCAGCGATTGCACCGTCTTCATGGTCACTTCCTTCTTCCTTGTCACCATCTTCATCATCGGTCTCATCGACGATCCAGGCGGCTTGGTATTCGCTCATGCCTTTTGGTATGCGCTTAATTCGCTTGGGCGTGGTGCCGTTTTTCGCATCGGGTACTTTGACGTCTTCCATACCCTCATCTCGTGTTATCGCCCCAGCCATCTCTTCTTCAGTAGGCCACGTCTGCTCATTCGCCATATCATCCGGAACATTTGTTGAGACCATGGAATCAGCCGTGGACGGTACCCGTTCCGAAAGAACCTGAGGCTCGTTCTCCATTACTGCTACCTTGTGGGGTTTCGATCGTGTCGTGGGAGCAGACATGATCTACCGAGCGTGAATCATCAGCCGATGATAATCGAAAGGATGGAAGTGCGCACTTTGGTCACTCGATAATCTCCAAAGTTGGGTAGATGCACGAGTCTGTTGGCACTCAGACGACTGCCCCGGACGATCCCCGTCACCTTGAGGGTTCCATCCTCCCACTCCACGCTTTCACCCACGATCCATGCTCTTCCCGATCGCCATCGCACTTCACCCGGCTGTCCCTCTGACAAAGAGCGCAAAGCACTCAGCGAGTCGGAAGGGGAAGACAGATCGTATACCCGTCCCTGCGAAGGATCGAAATACTGCATGAAAGAGAGCAAGGATTTCAATATAGCGGTGCGCGATTTTTGGTCGAGTGAGGAAGTGGATGGGTCAGGTGAAATCGCAGACACGACGGTCGGAAGGCCTTGGGTTTGCAACGTACGAAGAAGCGTGTCGCCTGCTTTGGGAACCTCTACAGTCGGACTGAGCAGGAAGAGGACGTAGTCGGCAGCTTTAGCAGCGTCCAGCGCTTCCCAGTGTCGGCCATATCGGACGGGGATGAATTGAAGGGACGTCTTGAAGCGATGTACTCTATTAAAAGGAGGATGGGTAAATGATGGGTGACGAGTAGCCAGCTTGAGGACGTACTTCATCTTCCATATAGATGAATCCTCATCGATGCCAGCTACATCTTCTATGACAGATGTTGCGAGCGCACGGACGGCATCATTTATACGAGCGTCTTCGCACAGGGGAATGACTGCGACAATGCGAGGAGCACCGTCCACGCCATTGAATATACGAGTAGAAGCGACAAGGGAAGCACGCTTTGCGGTCTGCGCTTGTTTTTGTGTGTTACGCCTGTTCAGGCGAGCTTGCGCTGCGGTGCTCACCGCAGGTGATTTTGTGGAGGGACGATAAGTACGTCCTGACGAAGGGTGTGAGGTGACGGGAGTACAGATACGATAAAATCACCTTTGGCGAGTTCTTTGATAGATGATTTCGTAGCATGCTTTGATTTGAACGATTTGTTTTGCTACAGGACTTTGATTGGAGAGATTAATGCTCGATGATATGATCTTTACTTACCTGCTTGAGCGTCGGGCGATGGTGGTGTGCGGTTTCGACCATGATCAAACCTGATAGCGGCCTCAGCACCGCACTGAGGGCGTCCCCGAAATGGCCGGTTTGGACCGCGCGCTTGAGTGTTAAATAGTAATTTCCAAGAACCAGATGCACTAGGACGAAGTCAGTATCAAGAACAGTGATTGCTCAACTTCCCAGATCTCGAGTTGGAAGATAATTTTTGGCAGCCCTGCAGGGACTACGTAAGCACAAGAAGTCATGCACCCCTTCACTTTCACTTCAACAAGATTGGACAGGGTCCATCGATTGAGCCATGGAAGCCTCCAAAGAGTCGACTGCGAGACTTTGTGAGATGTGCTCGACGCTGGACATGCAGCGCCTGACGCATCCTCTCCACCCCTGCCGCAGCCCACTGCCGTGTTCATCACCCCCAGTCGAGCAGAGACGTAACGCTGGTCTCGTTCTTGGATCCATAGATGAAATCAAATGTCGGCGTTCGACTTGCGACATTTGCAAACTCATCGCCGAAAGCCTGGATACAGAACCCCCAGAGCTCAGTGGTGAATGTCGTATCACAGAAAGCGCAGAGTTTTGCAACTTCCAGTTGCCGAGAGGCGTCCGGGCTCGAGATCCCAGCATCACACATTTCCATCTCACACAGGCTTCCGTGATCTTTGATACGACCATGGCGAATCAATTCTTTGGGCCCTCCCTCCCTTGGGAACTCCAAGAGAGAGATACCCGATCCACCCACTACATTCTAGATTTCCAGGTCAGCCAAAATCAGGTTTGATCGATTTACTGCTGAAGTCAGATCAAGGTTAAGCCGAGATCCTGTGTTAAGGCAGGAGACCCAACTGCAGCCTCCCCGCAAACGGAACAAGAGCTCCTCGACGCGGTTGGCGGTAGATACGTTTATCCCCAAGTAAATGTACAGCTCATACGCGCATGGCTTCACCAGTGCGAAAGCAAGCATGGGGGGGATTGCATGCCTTCCTCGCGACTTCAGGCGGAGCGAGGCAGGGCACCGACCTTCGTGGTTGACGTGATCCAATCGTGTCTTGTGGAGGCTCCCTCGCAATGTCGCTACGTTGCTTTAAGCTACGTCTGGGGTACTGCTCCCGTGTTCAGGCATCTCCTAGAGAACACCCAGGATCTTCGGGAGACAGGTTCCTTACGCTCGTTACCTATCCCCGCCACAATCCGAGACGCCATGACCCTAGTACACGCCATCGGAGAGCGCTACCTATGGGTAGACTCCATCTGTATCACCCAAGACGACTTGAAGATGCAGCAAACAGAGATCGCGCGGATGGGATCGATATATTCGAGAGCTCTATTCACTATAATCGCTGCCGCTGGTGATCATGCAAACAGTGGTCTTCCGGGTGTCGAACAGGGATCCCGTGAACAGGCGCAGAAGATCTTGAGGCTATCCAACCATGAGCTCCTGACGGTCATTGATATCCGCAGAACACCAAGCGGAATCGATGGCACGACATGGGCACAACGGGCGTGGACATTCCAAGAACGAATGTTGTCCAGCAGGGTGCTGGTGTTCTCGGAGAACCAAGTCTACTGGAACTGTTCTGTGGCATCGCACTCGGAAGAGCGAGCTCTCGAAGAAGTCCGGGACATTGATCGGCTTCACTTGCCGTTCCCTCGGAGACCCACGGGTGACAATTTGCCATGGGAACCTCTGCAGCCATCGGAGTATCGCGATGTCTGGGGGGACCTACTCTCCAGCTACCGAAACCGGCGCTTGACCTATCAAACAGATATGCTGAACGCATTCGACGGAATTTCCGAGATTCTTGCAGCACTCCAAAATGATACATTCTTCTGGGGCCTTCCGGAATCACATTTTACATACGCATTGACATGGTATTTCACCGGTTATTCTGCACGCAACCATGCCGAGATCCCCGTCATCAATAGCAAGGGCTCCAAAGAAACAATTCCAATTCCCTCTTGGAGCTGGGCAGCATGGTCCCCTCCTGATCCCAACCAAGCTCTTCATTTCCAAGCTGGAAATGGCAATGATGTCCAACCTGTGGTTCATTTCGATATAGTGGATGGGAAGCACGAGTTGGTCAGGATTAAAGAACGGCCGCACCAGGGCCACCCAGACAATCGCATTCGGGCCTTATGGAAGCACGAAGTGCCTCACCAGCCTCAATCTCCCGCACACCATTCCCTTTTCCGAATCGGCCAGTTACATTTCTGGACGAGTCTTGCGAACCTGAGGGCTACCCGACGCTGGAGTTTCCAGGGACAAGGTGGCGTGCAATACACACCTTTCCCTTCTCCTGATTTTCGACCCGACCCAAACCCCACCCCCTATAGCCCCGAAATTGTAGACCAGGATTTCATCGTGGTTGCAGCGAGCGGTGTCAAAGGGTTGATCCTTCTAGCTATCGAGTGGAAAGATGGCGTAGCATACCGAGTAGGTCAAGCGGAAGTTGCGGAAGCGGCCTGGGTTGGGGTAGAGAACAAGCAGTGGCGGTTGATCACACTGGGATGATGATTCCCGACATGCATTGGAAGCAGAACTTCGGCAGTATTAAGCC
>JBBPQD010000293.1:0-13783 GCA_038092355.1 Caloboletus inedulis
AGACTCGGGCGTCGTCTCCAAATCTTCCAGAGTGACACCAAATTTGGCGCAAAAGGAAACGTGCATGGAACTCTCCGCCGAGATCTGAAGCATGACTTTGGTCGCAGAGGAAATGGATGCGAAATCATGAGACTTGGTTGCTAGTAACCTACGCGTTACATGTCGACACGATTTGTCGAAGCATCGAAAGTTGACCTACGCGTATGCTCTCGAATAGTACTTCAAGTAAAGATAGTCTTGCCTGAGCTGGGGTAAGAATCGACACATAAACACGTGACGTAGGAAAGCGCGCGTACTTAATAAAGTGGATGAACGACGATCTGTCGAGCGTGCCTTTGCCTAGTTGAATCACGAAATCATGTTGGACGTATGCTTTCCATAGGTTTGTTGTGCTTTGAATAAACTTGTGTGTCAATGGGTATGGGTGCCCTGGTGTCCGCCTGTGGAAAACGGTCCAGCGAGCATGTAACCCGTGAGAACGACATGCTTACTGTTGAACAACGAGCCTCGACATTGAGTGTAGGTGGTTCAAAGGGCCACATCCTCTTCCAATGGGCGAAGCGGTCTCGATGCCGAGATACGTGAACGAAGTCGCTTGCGCAGTTGCTTCTTCCACTGCAAGATATGAGAAAGAGAATCTCTCAAACATCGTTGGCAAAATTCTTCACCTGTAATTCCATTCCCCAGGGCACACGCGAGCGCCGCGCTCAGCGTACACCCTGTCCCGTGGGTACTCTTCGATTGCAAGCGCGGTCGAGGGTATAGCGTGATAATATTGCCCCTGACGCCACGTTGACAAAGTACGTCCACGACAAGGTCTGTAACCCCTTCTGTTTTGCCCTTTTGAAGGATTTCCGTGTTTTCTCCCAGGAGGAATGCCGGTTTGACGCCCAAGGTGGCGCCCTCGGGGACTTGAACATTGCGAACGTCATCTGCAGAAATGGGGACGTGTCCACCCTTGAGTAGTACGGCTTTGGGTCCAAGGGTGAGCAGATTTTGCGACGCCAGGAGCATGTCGCCGAGCGAAGCAATCTTGCAAGGCAGAGACCCTTCTTTGAGCAGAAGCTCCGCTTCCGCTTGGTTCGGTGTAATGACGTCCGACAGAGGAAGTAATTCTTCTATTATAACGTTGACAGCGTCCGACTGCAACAAGACATGTCCAGACGTCGAGACACAGACCGGATCACAGACGAGAGGGATACGACCATGCAATTCAAAGTGTTCTCTGAGCGTCGACGTGATCGCCTTGGTGTTTTCGGCAGTAAATAACATTCCAGTCTTGATGGCACGGACGTTGATGTCATCGAGGACAGACCGTATCTAGCGGAAGGCATCTTAGACACGAACTCGGTTGTGGTATCAAGGAGGGACACAAGCCTGTTGTACGACAAATTCCGGCGGCGCACCATGCACCGCCTGAACACCAGTTGTGTTCTGGGCCGTCAACGCCGTCACGACGCTGGTCCCATAGCACCCATGCGCTGCGAACGTCCTGAGATCCGCCTTTTCGGCGATGTTCAGTGGTGGGCTTGAGGAATATTTCTA
Source organism: Caloboletus inedulis (assembly GCA_038092355.1). NCBI lineage: Eukaryota > Fungi > Basidiomycota > Agaricomycetes > Boletales > Boletaceae > Caloboletus > Caloboletus inedulis. The sequence goes on from JBBPQD010000293.1 coordinate 1,546, forward strand.
CCGACACACCTGGATGCCTGCACCTCCACTGGAATCCGAGCCAGCGATAGTCAAGATAGCTGTCGGATTCGTTGACATCGTCCCTGAACAAAAATATTTATGTAAATACACTATTATGCTAGTAAATTTCATTGTTTATTTCTAAAGCTCTTGCCAAACACCCGAAAAGGGTCATGAACGCCTTCCCGCTTGTCAGTGGCGAGTTTAGAAAGTAATGTCCTCATCATCCGATCTCGAGACTGGCATCACCCAGAAGATCATCCAAAAAAAGAAGAAATCGGCAAAGAAAAAGACTAAACCGACTCCCGTTGTCGCTGCAGACCACGGGAAAAACGAGGGAGAGGACCCACATTGGGCGTATGAACCTCCCGAGGGTGCCGTATTGCTCGACCACACCGTCGACGTTGGGGCATTCGAGTGGGATACGATAAAGCACGATGAAGACACAGAAATTTGGCTCATGCGAGTCCCAGATTCGGCACGTAGTAACGCTCTCCGTCTGTATCACCTTCAAGACATTCACAGACCAGTAGATCAAAGCAAAACACTTAGAAAGGCTCGAGATCGACCCTCCCTCCTCATCGCGGGCTGCTCGCGTCGGAGGTCTCACGAGAAAGAACACCACATACGATGTCTTGTCAATCGGCGACGACGATGCAGAGGTTCCAGGGGGTGAAGAACTCCGAGGACTCTCCTGTTTACTCCCCCGGAAGAGCAAAATGGGCAAATTATACATCGGTAAAGCGCATTGCCTCTTTCTCCGCGTTCTTTCTCGCTCATGCGCGCCGTCAGCTCCAAAACATGTATCACAATACATCGTTATTTCTGCTCAGCCCCCGACAGCCGCCCCCTCAGAGCACCAGCCCGTCGTTTACCAAAATCCACCCCGTCCATCTTATGCAAAGGACGTGCTCAAACATTCTTTCGTACCTTACGGCGCACGGTGTGGACAATCCCGGTCGGAGGACCTGTTGATAGACGCTGATGACAACGAGGCTACAGTAGAGAAGGCTGCTGGCCCGACACTCTCACCCAAGGATAAGTCGGCGAAAATCAAAGAGTCGAAAGGAAAAAAGCGCAAAGTCGAAGGGGACTTGCCCAAAAAGTCGAAGAAGCATAAAGCAACTACTTAGTTACCCCCCGCCTGCCCTTATGTTTCTGCAACACCTAATGCCATTAAGCTCGAGGCGGAAAATATCCTTCCAAGCCAGTTGAGCAGATAGTACAATGTAACGGGCAAGCATGGAGTTGCAAAGCAGAGTACATGTGAAGACGAAGGTAAGCGATGAACATGAAGAATAAGATTAATGTCAAAAACGTAACGAATGCATCCGCTACAAGACAAGTCATCCGACATCCATCTCATCTTCCTGCGTAGCATTCTGATGTGCAGTAGTCCGTGGGCCACTATCGATACCGTTCAGCTGAAGTGACCTCTGTGCGTCGAATTTAACAGCCTCTTCCAATCCTTCGTAGATGCTCTTTTTGGGGAGACCCCAGATCCGACCTGGGAATGTCCGCTCCTTCTCGTCGAAAACACTTCCTACCATCGTGACCCACCGTTGTCTCGTCTCGACCAATTGCTTCAGTTGATCTGGGACCACCAAATGAAGATCATCATCAGGACCAAGGCCAAGTGCAGAGGGCGGCGGTTTCGGTAACTCGACAGAAGTACCGCCACCATTTACGTTTCCGTTGACTTCGGGACTCTTTTTTTTCTTCTTGCCAAGTTTCGGGGCGTCCTTTTTCTGGAGTTTGCTGTAAAGGGCGACGATGCTCTTATCAAGAGAGTCTCGTAATTCCAAGTATTCTTGATACCCGAGGCGGTCTTTGGCAATGCTTGCTAGGCGCTCCTTCCGAGTCTTGTTCATGGCCACCACCGTTCGGAGATCGCTTTGTGCATGGCGGAGCGCCGTGGCGATCGGATCATCTACCCGGGCGGAGTAATCGGGCTGGAAGAGTCTCGGGTCAGAGAAAACGAAATTATGAGGTGTACATCCATATAATTTACCGGCTCCCCCAACAAACCATGAAACCGCATCGTGTCTTGGATTCGTTCCTCAAGATCAGCGACATTCACCTTCTCTCGTCTAGCCGCAGCAGCCCCAGTACCACCCGGTCGTCCCTCCATGGCATCCTCTGCTGCCTTTACACCCTTCCACGACGAGGCAGCATCCTGCATAGGGAACAGGGCACTAATCAGCCGTTCTGTGAGTGGACCATGACTTCGTTCCTCAGTGGCAAGATCAGATTCCAAGAGCGTAGAAGGATCCCATTTCGGCAGGGCTGAACCGTCGTTGGTTCGATGAGGTGCAAGTCCGGGTAATGGCCCACCGTAAAGCTCGGTATCCATATCCTCCCACACTTCCAAATAATGACGTCCAAGCTTGGGCATGACATATGGTTCCACATCGTCTCCTGTGAACTCGAGGAAGCCGATATCTTCTTCTTTAATCCCTCGTATCCAGGGCTCGATGCTCGCGTAGAACGTATTGACGGGAATTTGTGATGGTTGCTTATGTTTGCTGAAATCCTCCGTAACATCCGTTGGCTGACTGGGTCCAGGCACAGGTGCAGGGGGTATCGGGGGATGCGCGGGGAGCAGTTGCGTGGGCGGTGGGATGGTGAAATCAGGCAAGTGTAGAGGCTAAGGATCTGTCAGTGCTACTCCTGAACATGGATAAAGAGGACTCACCTTGGCATGATTTGATGCAGAACTTACGACCTTGGGTTTGGGTGGTAAAGCCGACGGGGCGTGAGTTGTTGGCACTGTCTTGACAGCCTTTCCAGTCTCTGTCGATTCGTGGGTGAATACCGAGCTTTCATTTTCGGGAGTATTCACGCCTCACCTTCCAAATCACTGCCATCCTCCCGTTTGCGCTTTTTCTTCTTCCGCTTCAGGTCAGCGGTTAGTCTGAGTCCGTGTTCATAAGGGCGTTAGAGTGAACTACGCTAGCGAAGTGCTTACGGTCGACGAGGGTCTTGTGACGCCTTGACAGATGACAACGCTGATGTCGGTAACAAGGAGGGTCGGGCCTTGGCAGAGCCGTTTACTGTAGTGGTGGAATAGCCTTGTTCATCTGCGTCCAAGAGCGGTGTGACTGCGATGGTCAAGCCATCCGGCAGAAAATGACCAATGCCACAGAGATAATGCGTCACATACACATACGACACGAAAAGTTGCCGCGTGGACGTAGGACGCAATACGTATTTTTTTCGCGCGAATCCAACCATTCCATATTTCAAAAACAGATCAGATATATGATGCGAGAAGACCGATAAGGCGAATAAGGAGACTGGATCAGTACCATCGCGCGAACGGGATGCAAAGACGTACAGCCGCGCTCTCGGTTAACTTTGTCCATTGCCTTTGCTTTCCCCTTTACTTTCTCCTTTGCTCGCCGCATGGACTCCTCGATCGTTTTGAGGTCATCACCTGCCTTCTTCGCGCGCTCAAGTGTCTTCTGGCGGAGGAGTTTTAGCTCGGAGTGGAGTAGTTCGAGTTCGTCTATCGGGGGTACGGCCTCGGACTGGTTTTTGAACAGCGAAGACCGACCGACAGAGGGTAGAGTATAGGGTAGTAGCTTGGACGACATGACAGCAGCTCGGAGGACGGCGGGCACCGCGAACGTGGGGATTTGCGTTCGGAACGAGAGCTAGGGACCCAAGGGGGAGTGAGGCGGACGCCCGACGCGATGAGGGCGAGCTGTTGGATGTTAGATTGCAAGAAGCTGCCAGGTGAGAACAAGCTAATGCCAGTACTACGTTCAGCCAGTGTATCATGACCGTCCGTTTTGTTGGTGATTATGTAATACACACATATTCCCACACGTCGCAACAGCGACAACGACGACGACGACGACGGCGATGACTGGCTCAGCCCAGGACAAACCACCACCATTGTTATCCGAGGAGCCTTTCGTCATTGACGAGGACATCGAACTCGGTGACTTGCACACCGCCCCCCAGTTATTTTCTCCTAAAAACGGTCTCGTCGAACAGTTCGACGACTTTGGCGGGCAAGTTGGCGGGGACAATTTGGACCATGCAGACGACGGGAACGCAGCACTCTTGGGCGCAGAGGGGAGAACCAGAGGCATAGAGCGGTTGGACACTTCCGGGTGGAGACAAGTGAACAGCATCATCCTCGAGGTATGTGTCCGTTCCCACCGCATCTAGAGGGCAATCGCGTGACAAGAGCATAGAGCGCACCGACCTTGCTACTCACCACTGTCAGCCTTTTATTCACCGGTGAACTTTTGGACCACGTGTCGGTAAGTCCAACCAATGCATGGCCTACCCGTAAATGGACCGACACTTGAACAGCGTTGGAAAGCCATGAGGACAGTTGGCGAGCTCATCATGATAGTCCCTGTGATCATGAACCTCAAAGGAAATCTCGAAATGAATCTCTCTGCAAGGCTGGGGACCGCGGCGAACATGGGCGAACTCGACGACCCCAAACGTCGCCGCAAAATCATCCTTGGAAATTTGGCTCTTCTCCAAGTTCAGGCAACCGTGGTGGCTTGCGTAGCTGCCTCTGTGGTCATGCTTTTGGCTTTTATTGTTCCAGATCCCCCCTCCACACCCTCAGAGGATGCAGCGCTCAATAATACGATGCACTTCGCCGTGAGGGCAACCCGTCCTTTGCCTATCAACACCGGACTACCTAGGTCTGGACTTACTGAGTAGGCGTTAAAATAGTTTGCTCTATCCTTTGGCCTCATCCTTCGGTCAGATTTGTCATGGTCGCAGCATCTTCGATGCTCTCCACCTGCATGGCAAGCATTATTCTTGGATCATTCATGTGTTTTCTTGTCGTGTTATGTCACCGTTATGGGCGTGACCCAGGTTCGCACCGCCATTGCAGCCTCTCTTCTTATCAATCTGATCGGACATCCTCAGACAATATAGCTCCACCAGTCGCGTCCTTTCTCGGAGATTTGGTGACATTGTCGCTCTTAGGGGGCATCAGTTCCGTTTTAATCAACTTCGTAAACACGGTATTACCTCTTATCATTGCGATACTTCTCACATGTTCCGCAGTGGCATGTGCTGTTGTCGTGCGAGGGAACAGCATGGTTAAAGATCTTATATGGCAGGGTTGGACGCCACTCTTTGGTGCCATGGTCATCAGTAGTGGGACCGGTATAGTGCTCGATACATTTGCTTCCAGGTATCCAGGATTTCCTCTGCTCGCCGTCGTAATTAGTGGTGAGTTCTCTCGCGTCAGTCCTCACAGACCATTGAATCTTTCCAGGTTTACCGGGAAGCGTGGGGTCTATATTTATCTCCCGTCTATCGACTTCTCTACACGCTGCTGCATCCCATATCTCTTATTTCAGAGATACTGGCCCGTCATCACGGCTCGTCATGATCACGCTCATCCTGGTCACGATACCAATAGAAGTCATCTTTCTTGCAATACTTCATAATTTCGGCTGGCTCAAGCTACCTATCTTATTTGCCATCTTCTCCCTCGCCTTCTTCTGCTGTGCAGTAAGTGCTCCAAACTTGGTCATCTGATCTCGAACTCGTTTGAAATGATATGGCAGGTTTGGATATCCCTCATCGTTGCACAATGGCTCACGCATTATCTATGGTCGAAGGGGCTGGATCCTGACATGCACGCGTTACCTATTCACTCTGCACTGATGGACTTGATAGGACAGTTGCTCCTGGTGTTATGTTTCACACTAGTCTCATTCATAGGCGTAACATTATAGATTTAAGCTATCCCGGTTTTGACAATCGGTCGACCACTGAACGGCGGATACCAAAGTTGTTAACGTTCATGTTGTCCCCTTGTGACCTCTAGTTACTGGCACCATCGTAGCGATGAGAGCGATGTGATATCCCTAACCTACACGAGTACATTATATATGTAGACACAACATATTGCACCAAAAGACAGTCTCAACCACAGAAAAAACATCTTCCCCGTCAAGATACATCGACGTCGAGATCCATCGGTGTCATTGGTTCTTGCCCCGACTCTGCCTCCGCTGCAGCATCGGGATCCACATCCGTCAAATCCTTCTCCTTCTCCTCCTCCTTCTCCTTGTCTTTTTCTTTTTCTTTTTCTTTTTCCTTCTCTTTCTCCGTCCCCGCCGCTCTCACCCTCGGCTTACGTGGTTTCCTGCTTCTCGGCTTCGCGGCTTTGGCTGTCGGCACCGTCCCATTTTCATCCCCATCTTCCTCCCCGTCGTCTCTCGTGGCGACAGCGCCCGCACGACTCCGACCCCGACCCCGCGCCCGTTTGCCCATCCCTCGCGATCGACGCGCTGGGATCGAAGTCCGCCTCGCGCTGACCGACGGGCACGGCTCCCGGTCCACGTCGTGCTCCCCATCAAAGTATTCATTCCTCGCCGTCGTCCGATCGCTCCGTCTCTCCCCAGCCAACGCCGTCCCCCGTTCTTCGTCTTTTTCCTCCTGCGTTTTATCCTCGTCTGCGAGGAGCCCTTCGAGATCGGGTGGTATCTCCTGCATCGCCACGCTCGGTGCGCCCTGGAGGTATCTAAGCTTAGTACGGATGCCGATCGTGATTTTCTGCAAGGAGGCTGGTGAATTTTGGTTCTCGACGCGACCGGTCAGCGGGGGATGGAGTTTCCATTCAGAGTCTCGGAAGAACGAATCATAGACCGTTGCTGGAAGCTCGTCCGGGATCTCAGCGCCGACGAGCACAGCCGTCTCGTAGGCCCAACACCGACTGACGTTTTTGATGGTATACCCGCCACCCCCCAGGACTAACAACGGCACGTTAAATTTGCGCACAAAGTTGACGCATTCGCCGTGCCCGGCTATGGACAGATTGAATGCGCCTAATCTGTCACAGCCCAAGGAGTCTGCACCACATTGGAGGACGATTGCGGTCGGGCGAAAGGCGGTGACGGTATCTTCGATGACGGTTTTGAACACGGTAAGATACATCTCGTCGTCGATCCCGTCTTGGAGTGGCACGTTGAGGCAGAAGTGTTTGCCAAGGTTGGCGCCGTTGTCGTCGAGCTTGCCCGTCCCGGGAAAGAATTCACCGGTGTATTTGTGAAATGACACGGTCATGACACGATTTGAGTGATAGAATGCGAGCTCCACGCCGTCACCGTGGTGAATATCGATGTCGATGTAGAGCACCCTTGGATGATATCTAGAACAGTAGTTGAAGGCTCGGCGATGCACTTGAAATTTGTTCCTCCTACCTAAGAAGCTCCAGTATCGCAAGCACGATGTCGTTCACGTAGCAAAAACCGCTTGCTTCCCCTCGTTTCGCATGGTGGAGACCACCCGACCAATTTATCGCAGTGTCGCAAGCGCCAGCGCAAAGTTTCCGTGCACCAGCGAGTGATGCGCCGGCATACATGCGACAGAAATCGTACATGTCAGAAAATATAGGACAATCTTCGACACAGTTGAACGTGTCGATCAGATGTCTCATGTCGTTTTGATTGCCCGGAGTCACTCTGTATGACCGACGCTCAGCTGCAGGCAGTACATCCCACCAAACGATGGAACGCTCACCTCGACAAAAATTCAACATAGTCATGGTCGTGGTACATTTCGAGTTCTGCCTGCGTCGCAGGGCGCGGGTCATACATGTGGTGGATCTGTTTATCCAAACCATAACCCATAACGAGCGCATTCGTGAGCGTCAGTCGATGCGGTTTCATCGGGTGTCGTTCCTAAACAAAAAAAACATTCATGACCGCCGATCCAAGCACGGCAAAGGGCATTTGCGCACCCCGTAATGATATTCGCCAACACCTTGTGGAAAAAAATAAGACACTATTGGACGCGAGTGCGGCTTTTCTTTCATTTCAAGTGCGATACGTCATCTCGACCAGCATTGACTTACGTTCACGTATTCGGTGATGGGTTGGGCGGTTCCGTGAGGGCCACGGTCGTCGAAGTAGGTCGACGCTGAGAAGGTCGCGGATTGAGCGCTCCGAACCATGTGTGCAACGACCAAGATCTGGAGGAGAGATGCTCAAGATGCTCGACACGATATGGATGTCGTCGGCGATGACAATCGAGAGCTGTGGTGTAGATCGACACTGCAGGATCGGTTCTGGGACAGAAAATTTGTGTGAGCAGCATTTTGGATGTACCGTCGTCACAAAAACTGCTGTATGATCCTAACATACCTTGCAAAGTTCTTCTGAGCTTATTCTCTCAACTCTAGTTGAAGATGGAGATGGAGCTGAAGTAGGCCCGGAAGCTTATGTAACGGTTTAGCTCCTTGTCTCCCGCGTCCATCGTCATGAAGGCATTTCTGTTCTCTGCGTGTATTCTGGTGCTTTCAGCGAACACGGCTTTTGGATCCTCAGGAGACAGATCTACCGAGTTTCAAAACTGTGTCTCGACGTGCTATGGTGATCATTGTCACCCATGGACAACTCTCCCACTCGACCTGCGCTTGGCGCGTTGGACGTGCACAGACGACTGTAAATACCAATGCATGCACATGCTGACCGACAAGGCTCTCAGACTCGGTCAAGATATCCACCAATACCACGGAAAATGGCCCTTCTGGCGCTTCCTCGGCATGCAGGAACCTGCCTCCGTCGCGTTCTCCCTCTGGAATATGTGGTTTCATCTGCAAGGTGCTCGCCAAGTCCGCCGAAAAATACCCAAGAGCCATCCATTTAGAGGTTATTATCTTACCTGGGCATACGTGAGCGTTAATGCGTGGATATGGTCAGCGGTATTTCATACGAGAGGTGAAGAACATGCGTCTGGTGCTTTTTCTGTCTAACAAGCACGTAGACTTGCCTCTCACTGAGAAGCTGGATTACTTCTCAGCCGCATTAGCCATCCTTTACGCGCTCTACTACACAGTCATCCGCATGGCAAACATATATCCTCGGCCATCCAAACCCGACGACAATGGGCGCGCACTCGTGCGCTTCGGATGGTCTGCATTGTGCATCGTTGTCTATCTGTCTCACGTCTCATATCTAAGCGCACTTCCACGATTCGACTATACTTATAATATGGCAATCAACCTCATCTTCGGAATCTCTCACAATATCCTGTGGCTGTTGTTTTCCCTCCCGGTTCCGTTTTACCAACGATTCCCCTACGCACCCAAGACATACTATCCACGGCATATCTACAAAGCAGGCATCTTTGTGCTTCTAACCACAGCCGCAACCGCACTCGAGCTTTTTGACTTTCCACCCTTGGGCCGCGTCCTGGATGCACATGCTCTTTGGCACCTGAGCACAGCTCCCATCGCCAAGTTCTGGTACGACTTTCTGGTCGAAGATTCTCAAGGCGAAGGCTGGCGGCCAAGTCAAAAGTGAGAATGGCGCGATAATTAGCCGTTGCTACATTTCACTAACTAAACAGATTCTAGTTGACAGAATTTGTCTGTCTCTGCACTATCTTTACGAGACAGCTTGATCGAATACAAGATTACGCCAGACTTCCTGTTCTACGTTTATGCTCGACGATCAACAACGAGACTGCCCCCGAAAAATATATATCAACATTTCCTTCCGAGAAGCAAGTCTGAAAAAAGACGAACGTATGATTGTGTCCACCGACTCGACGACCGAATTGTCGATCTCCAGGAATGCGTGTTGTGATATCATGCCCACAAAGAGGTATCGTTTATGCTGGTAAAACGTTGCAAGGGGACGTTTGATCTTGACCCCTTCTTCCGCACTATAAAGCTACCATGCGTGTCATCCAAGCGTCCCAACCCCCACTCACACCACAAACACTCACCTCCAATTGTTTGTCCGTCACGCTCCATGCGAATATATTGCCTTCGCCGTCATCGAATTGCCACCGACTACAACCCACGATTCCCATCAGTTCAGTCTTGCACGACGACATCCATCAACACGAACGCGAGAACGTTCGCACCTTTCCCCTGGCTTCGTCCCATCGACTTTCCTGATCCACTGGTCCACGTTTTCGAATTCACCGCCGTACAGGCTCACCCCAACATACTTGTCTGCCTCGCTCCGAATACTCCCCGTGAGCTCAAACATGCCCGTACGCGAATCGAGTCTCCGCACGGTCGTCAAATGAGATTGCCACTCGGGCGTCCGAATATCGTAGTAGATGGCATCGGTCTCATCGGACAGCGTCGTATTGAGCAAGTGCGCCGTCGTGAACGTGAGTTTCTGGGCCATGGCAATGCAATGATGAACGACGACGACGGTCTGGTATGTCCTCTTTCCGTGAAGGGACCTAGGAGTGAAGAAAAAGAAAAAAGAAAAAGAAAAAAGTGGAAGGAACTTGGAAGGGTGAAAGCAACGATGCGTTCTGGGCAGGAATCCCACCTCAACCCAAGCGCGTTATATACACGTTCAAAAACGATAATACATCCATGGGCGCCAACCAGGAACTGTTTAATTCACACTCACGCTCGTTTTATTTCAGCCTACCTCGTCCTCGTGGTCCCAAACCCAGCGGACTCGAACTGAGTTGAAACGATAACGCTGATCCGCCCACACCTGCACCACATCGCTCCCGCGAACGAGAGACGGAAATAAGTCCCTGCGAGTGGCTACCAGTACTGTGAGAAGACACAGGCAGTTTTCCCCTCAGCGGTGACCGCGCGGTGTTATCTTGCTCCACACCGTTTTGCTGGTTGGTCAGCCTAGGATTCCGCGGGAGTCGACGTGAATATCACACATCCGTGTCCAGTGACATCTAGCGGTACCCGGTCAACAATGATAAACGCGCATCAGATCGCCAGGTCTCAAAGTTATTGATATCTCAATCTGCTTTTTCTGCGACGAAGAGTGTCTCTGAGCTCAGAGAGAGTCGCAGGAACTCGGTCACGAATTCCAAAGACTACATACTCGACGTACCAGGAGACGACACACTGCACCCGCTGCGCTCGGATACGCATCCGAAAGGGACCGTATACAGCGCTGCCGGCAGCGAGCGCGATCCTTTCTCACAAAAGTTGAACAGGGAAATGTAAAAGGACAATACACGTCCACGCATCCCATGCATAAATAGTCGTCGACGTCGCATTGGACACCGTGTATACGTATACAGCTATACATTTATGAAAGGCAGAGAGGCATCGGTGCCTGAGGCATTCGTATTTATTGAATTTTCTTACGTGAGAACTTGAAACGACCGATGAAAGATCGAGATTCATTGAAGGGAAGTACCCACCAGGGTCACGAACGTGCCATCTTCGAGTACCTCCTTGCGCGGTACGAGCTCGTACCCAAACACTTTCGGCAGCAGAATACGCCACCCAGCCCAATAACCGACCCCAATAAACATCACGCCAATGCCAACGAGGCAGTACCTGTCATTTTGCCACAGCACCATATCAGTACCAGGCTCAGCGTCTAATGTGGATCCTCGAAGTAAACAAGGGGTGCGACGCACAAGTAGTATGGGAGAGGAGGCGTGTCTCCGACACCATTGGCTGGAGGCACGAATGGCGCGACCATGACTGTCAGATGCTTGCGCATAAGTGCCGTGGTGGGAGCCCATGGGAGAAACGACACTCACGGAACACCGCTGCGACGAGATAGAACACTGCTAGAGGCCACCAGACTGAGGCAACGTGCGTCAGCGCCAGTCTCTCTCAGTACAAAATCTGCCCACCCTTGAATGGTCTGTGGATATCCGGCCTCTTCCAACGCAGCCAGAAGAGACCCTATGCAGGGGTTATCAAACATGAGCCAACCTTTGGAACAAGGAAGGAAGACAACTGACAATGACAATGAAGAAGTTGATAATCTGACCAGGGTACCCTTGCACGTCCAATATGAAGGGATATACGACATTCATGGGCGGCCCCAAAATCACAATAATCTATACTCGCAGTTTCGTCAGCATGTTCCTCACAGATAATCAAGAATGTATGCTCACCGAAGGGATCAAATGAATGACGAGTCCAGGTAAAGGCGACTTTCCTGTGGGCCAATTTGATGCCCAGAACCTATTACCGAATGGGAGAGGAATACCCTCCTTGGCGAGTTCTATTGCAAGTGAACCCACGCGTCGTGATCAACTTCGAGCATGGCATGGCGTGGCATAGGTGCTCACCCTGGTTGACACGAGCAGCAGCAAACGTCTATCCATGTTTATCAGCATCAACGAGAACAGCCAAAGCAAACATCACATACGGAGGTGATGACGTTCTGAAGTAACATTAGCACAGGGCAATATCATACGTGTCAACACTCACTCCTAGTGCACTGCATCGTCGAATTGAACCATCGGCAAGGTCAACAAGCAGAGTCGATACAGTCGGGGA
>JBBPQD010000294.1:0-13758 GCA_038092355.1 Caloboletus inedulis
CGACCTCTGGTTCCTGCCTCAGTGCTAGAAGGAGGGTCTCGGCATTGAACCAAATCACGTAGATAGGCTGACGGAATTGTGATAACTGTGAAACTCTTTATCTAACACACCGAACTCACAATCAGTACGATGAGTTGCAGAACAACTGTTTTGAGAGTTAAACAACGTTGTTGGTGTGATAATATTTACACACACACCCATGCGTTGAGTCCACAGCCCGACAAGTTGTGGGTAATCGGAAGTCCACGCGCTGGGGAGGACGGTGTCCAAGGCACTGGCCATTCCTTGGATGAGACTCAGTCCAGTGACATTGGCCGACATGAAACCAATCGTAACGGCAGCGAGTGCAATGGTGGATATATGCCCGATGAAAACGACTGAAGACATGACGATACTATGTTCCAACACGTGCGTACTCCCAACATCTGCTTTAGCGAAGATGCACAGCGAGAAAAAAGAGCAGAATATACGAACCCAAACAGAGGAAGAGCGTATTTGATGAGGATTTTGATTTCTCCCCAGAGGGCCGACCAATCGCTGCCGCGCGAGTCGTGGTGGACGGGACCCTGAGAGGGAGGGATCGGAGGGACGAGCAGCGGGGTCGTCTCCGAGGGCAATGCCTGTAAGCCAGAATCTACAGACTTTACCTGTGCAGCTTTCGGAACAAAAAAAGAAGTGAAGAAGTATTTTGTTGTGGGGGTGGAATGAGAACGAGTTGGCAACTGTTCATTTTCGTGGATCGGGCGATGTTCATCTGGCCGTCCAATATGCTGGCTGTTGTCGGGTTCGCCGGACAAGTGCACCGGAAGAGCATTGTTTTGAAGGAGAGCTGGGGGAGTGTCGGATACAACGGTGTGTAGCATCAGACAGCTATCAAAGCACGCACAACACGAGTGGGGGCGTGGCTGGAGGGGCTTGGAAGAAAACAAGAAAGATTTAAACGCCGGTTTGGCCAGTACTTCGAATAAGAACCCTGTTCGGATCTTGTTCCGCAGGGCCGCCAAGGAGAAGTAATCGAATGAATAATTACAGATAAACCGCGGCAATCGGAGTTGAGTCGCATCGTATATCCATATAGCGACCCCGCTGCCATTTGGTCTAGAATATTCGGGCTGCCTCTTGACAGCGATGCGAACGCGGGAGAAGCGATGCACGACCCCTCGACGTGAAAAATGCCACGGTTCGGTGTGAATGCACTGCAAGGCCGCTAACCCCGTTGCGGTAGCTCCAGGATAGCTTATCGCCACTGACACACGGTGACCTCAAACAAGCTCGCTCCATTGGTATCTATTCCGAGACGGAGTGAAATGCGCCTATGATAGATGGGCCACAGAATAGGAAGATGATGGTCTGAGTGAGAAAATTAAGCTCTGCACCAAAGTAAAAATAGCACTGTTAATCTGCCGTATGTGTGATGGTATTTGGTAACTTTGTCACCGAGTTGCGCTCTTCTGGCGTGACTCCGACAATGACAAAAAGGAAGAGCTCCAGGGCCATCTCGAGCAACGCCCAAGTGGCCGGGCCGGGGCTGCCCCTGGCCGGTCCTTTCCCCCAACTAGACTGGAGTCTACGTTCATTTCCCTTTGCTGGGCAGTGCAACACGTACGCGGTTATTGCCGCCCATATATGATTCATTTCAGCCAACAGATTTCTGATCGGCGGCCAATGAATTTCTGATAGCGGCTCAGCTAAGCATCAAGGGTACATGACCACACGAGGTTGCGATGCTACACTCTTTGCTGCAGGATGTCTTGAACGGAGGTGTGAGAATTGACGGGGTTGCCACAGGAACTGATTCAAAGGAATTGAGTAACTTTTGTATCGTGACTTTAACCTGAAAACCTGCCAGCCATGAGGCGATACGTAAGAGCGGCAACCCCGCACCTACAACATCTGCAAAACAAAACCGGGTTAGCCGAGCTCATTGGGCTCCCAAAACCTCGGCTGACTCTCGGCTAACCCAGTTTTGAATTGTTCAACAGTCGTGAAGCGGATAACGTTACTCGACTGCTTTGCAGATGAAGCACGACGTGCGCGCCGGTGAGGCCTGCGATCATCACCCGGACGACTTGATCGGAGCATCCGTTGAGCAAATGGTACATTCCCAACCGAGTATCCTATCCATGTGAAGCGGCGGCCCATTCGATATTCACAAAAGCCGTCCATCCGCTACGATCGGGGTGGTAGGTTACAATGGAGCAGGCCCAACCGGAAGAAGCTCTCATCCCTCACAGGCTATCCCCTTACCATGATGATCAGCACAAGGATGACAAGCAGAACACCATATATAGGTAGTATGCACCACTAATTAAATGTCCTGTCGGATCTCAACCCACTGACCAACTTGAAGACAGCCTATCTGCGAGGCGACGATTTCTGGAACCAGTCATAAAACCGATCGTGGTTGAACCAGTGCGACGTCCAAATAATGCCTGATTCGGAGATGATATACGCTGCCTACTCTTCTCAAAGATCTCGATCTTAGGTACACTTGCTGCGAAGCTTCAGATATGAACGTTTGAACGCTCACGAAGAGAGCAGCGGCTCGAGCCGCGAGCGTTGTTCTTCTGGGGAAGCCTAGCGATCATCTTGTGTGACATGGGGGTTCGATCGTGAAGCCACGGGGGGACAACCAACAACGCTGTCAATTAACCAGTGATGATTACAACCCACCCCAGCCCCTACTCACAGTCGTGACGGTACTCCAAGCGACTTGCAGGACGGAAGCGCGCCTGTCGCGAGTCGATACGTACATGATGCATGGGTGACGGTGTGGTAAGCGTATCCTGGACAACATACCCTCTGATGTCCTTCGCGGGACCACCGGATGTTCCGCCACGACTCGTTGTGTATGTACACAAATCATAGCGTCAACGGTCGTCCCATGTTTCCTTTCAATCCGAGTGTTGCACCCACTGTCACACGCACTCACCCTTCAGTCCATCTATCCACCCCACGGACACTGACATCGCCAAGAGGGTTTGCGGCGCCGTTCGGTCCGCCGTGCCGGAGAGTATCTATGGTCTCTCGAGAAATACAACGAGTCGATTCGGAAGACTGGTGGTCGGGGCCGAGAAAGAATGGTCACATACTCGCACGAGGGGTTTGAAATTCGCCCACCACGCGTGCGTGACGACCTTGTCTCGGGAAGTTATTGCCTCGTACAACATGGACTTCTTGTACGAACGACGATATCAGTGGGCGCAGGCCGTAATGAAACGAAGCGGGTCACGTACGTGGAACGCGCGGGGTATCTCCCTGACCTATCGTACGTTTGATGGCGCTCCGTGTGCGCCCCAAGTTGTTTTTTCGCCTTCTTCTCTCTCCCTCTATATGGGTACGATGACGACTACTAGTCGGTGGGTAGCGCATGTTGCCGTTCACGTTAGCAGCATGTTCACACTAGTATACCCAGACGCTCGGCCCTTGTTTGTGTTCGGTATTCACAACTCACCTTTGTTTCCATAGGTCCCCGAGCTGGCTTGTGTATATCCTGCTATGACACCATACAGTGTGATAGCAGAATGCACCACACAAGCAGCAAGTGTTCGCTGATAGGTCCTTGGAGTCCACCTTCGCGTGTGAGTTGCTCTGCGAGGGCAAGCGAAGACTCGCATGAGAATCCGAGAGAAAAGAAACGATTCGGAATGAACGATCCGGAATGAGAAAGAGAAGAAAAGATGATCTTGCATTGCGTCACGCGAATCTATTATCCTCGATTCGGTGGGAATTGGCAGGCCTGGGGGTGCCGACCGCGCGAAGGGATGCGATAGGGGCCGGTGGATCCCGAGAGAAAGAACTCGGGAAGATAATGGAGAGAAGAGGTTCGACTCTCAGAGCGCATGGAAAATCGGAATCGCGCCGACTTGACGCAGTTTGGATTCTCCGTGCGCTCTGAAACCAATGAAGAAGAAATGCAGGCTAGACGGCCTGAGGCACGAAGGGACCAAACGCGATAGGATCCTGAAATGATAGGGGAGGTGAGACGGGCCTGGCCTGAGGGCACTGATGCCAAGTGAGGGAGAAAGAGACGTGGGGCCATTTTTTCTTCATAGGGTTTAGAGGCGTAATATAACGTGGGAACATAACGACATCAGGATGGAGTACGAGCTAAAAAGTATGGGAAAATATATCTCATTGTGTTCATTAATTGTCTGAAAATTACAGAACATTCCACTCCACCAGCTCTGATCGGGTGCCTTGGAATATTTTTGTGATAGAAAATCTATATTAATGCGATGAGCCACGGTGACACAGAGCCGAATTCTGCCCGACGAAGCCCCGACGAAATCACGTGAGCAACGCCATCACGTGATAATGGGATCCTCTACTGTTCGCGTTTGCGCAGGGACACCGAAAATACGTGTCCCCTTGGAAAACATAGACGAACGACGCGTATTCTTGCGGAATGAAGACGGCAGTGACCGACGACGACGGCTCTGAGTGGTCTATTGAAATTCTGGACGGCGACTGTGTCAACGCGCCCACTGCAAAGCCAGTCAAACAAACCCCACCAACGAGCACTGGCGCTGATCCAAAGCCGAGTTCCAGAGTGTACGTGGCATGATGCGCATATGTCGTCCGTACCTTATCAACCCAACGACATGCCTGTGCAGGATTCACCCGTTCTTCTCCAATGACTTTTCAACAAAGGTCGCGGTCCCTGGAACTCGGGCGACTCTCGATTCACGCCGAGCATCCTCATGTATCCTTCCGCGGGCGTTGACTGAACCCAGTGCGCACGCGAGCCACTCAACTTCTGTCATGAATCCACGTCAAGTCAGACCCCACCCTGCGATCACGGTACCACCACACAATCATCATCACGAACAGGGTCAGTTCCAAAAGAAACCCCAACTGCCCAAGTCACATCAACCAATGCAACTTACGAAGGACGCGTCGTCGAGTTCGTCGACACAGAACAGCTCTGGAAGCAAGGCCAACGAAGGAGAATCATCCCTTCCCGTATATTCCTTCATGGAATACAAACACGTTCCGGCTGTGGTGTACACCAAGTCCGAAAGCGAGGCAGACAGTCTCGTACAGACCTTGAAAGGGTGAGGCATCCATCGCTGCTCCGTGTGTGGTGTTCCACCCTGAGTTTTCGCAGTCCTCTGGGTTTCGACCTCGAGTGGCGAGTCATGTGGCATCTCGGTGCACAAGAGAGACGGACAGCCCTAGTACAGCTATGTGACCGTCACACGATTTTGCTCATCCAAGTCAGTAGCATGAAAAGTATGCGTTCGCATTGCTGCGTTGTCTGGCGCATTCCAAACTAATATTTTGCGACAGGGTTTCCCAGGAAAGTTTTGGTCGGTCATCGCGTGCTTTCTTGATGTCATTTTTCGAGTCTTGACACGCGGACAGGAGGTCATCGAATCTGAAGAAACCGTGAAAACAGGCGCCAACATCCTCAGTGAGTCTCGTGGCAAGGTAGCGAAACCCTTCCTCACAGTCCATGTCTATCAGACGACGGCGAAAAACTCTTTCGAGATTTTGGAATTCGTGCCAAGGGGCTCGTAGAGCTTGGTGCCTTTGCCACCAGGGCTGATGACAACTTCAGCTCTGTCTACAATCGGAAGATCGTCAGCCTCGCAAAGATGGTCGCCATGTACCTCGGCAAGACGCTTCTCAAGGGTAAAGTACGCACCTCGAACTGGGAGGCCGACCTCTCGCACAAGATGGTTGAATGTGAGGACCAGGCTCATTACCCAATTTACGATGTCATTGGACACGTGTCACTCATCGTTCTTCTCCCGCTCTTTGGCAACCAGACGCGGCGAACGATTGTCACTGCGCACTCATGGTGTACGACAGACTGCAGGAGATCGCCGCCCAGGGTGACAAGATCCTCGACGTATCGACGTATTCATGTCAAGTCAGCCCTCGCGCACTCAAACTAAACGAGGCATCGTTTCCCACCCTTCCGCAACGCCTCGACGCGCCCGCGAAGCCGCCCGTGCCCAACTTCTGTATACCCGAACCCCCGCGACCGCAACAGCTTCGTGCGTACAAGCTATGGCACGTGGACAAGATGCCACTCGACGAAATGTGCATGAAACTTCGGACGGGCGTCAGAGTCGAGCCGCTCAAAGAGAGTACAGTCATGTGAGTCCTACCCCCCCTCCATCTTCGTATGCCCGTGCCCGTGTGTGCTTGGCCGTGCGTGGATGGTCGTGTGCTCACGCGTGTCACTGTATCCTCGTGCTTGATACTGGCTTAGATCGTACGTCGTCGGGGCTTTACAGGCGGATCCACGGTTGCCGTTCGACATGGACGAACTCAAGACGCTCGTGCTCATGGAAGCGAGCAGTTGGCAGCGTCATCGACAATGGATTGCATCGCGGGAGTGATGCGCGTTCCTTGATGAGTTATGTTGGTTATACAAGTATCTTTATTCAATACCTACCTAACATGGGTCATACCATCTTATTGTGCGTTGATGATATCCAGTCTAGCTGATCTGCTTCGTGATATGTCCTACACCAATGATTGATGCTAGACATACTGATTAAATCTCCTGATTAGATGTTCTGTATACACGAGAAAGCCTGACATGTATATATTGTACACCGTGCTTTTTAACCAAGTACCTTGCAATCTCGTAGCGAGAAAAAAGACTGATAGTGAAGGACAGCATCAGAAGAATTATGTACAAAATAAGAATACATGTCATGAGTCGTTCGCCCCTAGGGAAGTCCGACTCGGGGCTTGAACACATGCATACGCACAAGGTTTGTTGACGAATAGAGGACAACCTAGACGATAAACCCCCCCCACGATATGAATGCTGAATAACGGCACACTCAGGTGTTCGGTGTGTATCACGGGCCCGAACCCCGGGGGCGCCGCACAAAAAGATCCACGAGTCGAGTATGGGTTCGCTTCCTTGGAGGCCCTTGAACGCACCCGTCGGGCTGCTGGGGGGGGGGGGGGGTTGATGCATCGCCCTCCTCTGCAGATCATCGAAAGATTTTTCAAGCAAATTTACACGATTGTCACGCAGCCAACGATACACCACGAATACAAATGGAGGCCATTGACAAACACGCGCTTTAACAAGTGATTCCAGCGATGACATGACTTGGCCAGGCGTCATATTGTGTCTGTTGTTCTAGGATTGACGGGCACCCTGTTCGTCTTTTTCTAAGCAAGCCTGCTTAACCGTGTCTGGAAAGCCTATGAGATCGTCCCGCCGCTCATCCTCGATTTGATCCGTGTTGACCGACACTGGATGTTCCAACCGGTAGAACTCGCAGCCGCAGTAGAAAACGTTGGGAGGAATGTATGGAGCCGCGTTCACATCGTTTCGAAGACCTTCATAGAAGTGGGCGAGCGAGATATCGGGCAGACCAGAAACAAACACTATCTTGTCGTTAAGCAGGGCCCAGAAATGAACTTTAACTGTAAAATGAGTCGCAGGTCAATCATGACATGCGATTGTTTGATAGAAGGTCGGGGAGTGCTCACTCATCGCCTCCGATGCGTCATGGTAAGTGGGCAACGTTGGCGGGCCACAGAGGGTTAGATACACTACATCGTACACCCTGGTCTTCAACCCTAGCAACCTCGTAGCGAAAAAAAAAAGGGGGACTAAAACGATGTCAGAATCCGTGTCTTGAATCGTCGCCCCCCCCCCTAGGGACACCTAGGCGAGTCTGGCGAGAGGAACACATGCATACCGCGCTGATACGTGTCGACGTCACGGTATCGGCGTGGCGGAGCATTTTTACGGACTGACTGGAGTGCATTGAACAGGAAACAAGATCCGGAGGCTCAAGCCTTGGAACCGACCATGCGCGAGACCTCAGTCGACTCATCACATCAACCCACTCGTCCCTGTATGCTCAAATGTTTGCGAGTGTGACTATCCGTGGGTCCCTTTCAACCCCCCTTATCTCGGCTCAAAAGTCCTCGTCATGTGAGTTCGATCGCTATATATGTTCTAACAACAAGCATAGATTAGAGGGCGATCTGAGCATGAGTGTTTCATTATTCAATCACGATTTGTCGATTCAATTACTAACCTTTTTTTTTTTTTTTTTTTTTTTTTTTTTTCACCTAATAACTTGGTCCGGGATTACCTGTCAATCGTTGATGATTCCCTGTAGCCATGTTTACCTTTCGACATACATGAACGCCTGAACTCAACTCTGAACAATCCAACGGCTAGATTCGAGTGTATCATATCCTTGATCGTTATTTCATCTCGTTTCGCGTAAACAACTTGGCAGTGACCCCCCTTCCTACCGCAATACAAACACCGGGATCAGTCAAGTGGCTTGAAGCCAAGTACAGTAATATTTTATTCCAGATATTCTGACACGGGCTTGCCGACTTCACTTGCAATATGTATACAAGAAGAAGTTATCCGAAAGTTCAGTCCGCTCAACAGCCACAGAGTCCGCATGGTCCTTGAAGTCAAGCTTAGGGTACTGATCCCTCAGTCTCCACTGATCGATAGCGCTCTTCAGCCGCCAATATTGACCGGTTAATGACTGCCGATGTCACCCCCTTCCTCCGCTGCCGAGTAG
Source organism: Caloboletus inedulis (assembly GCA_038092355.1). Lineage (NCBI taxonomy): Eukaryota > Fungi > Basidiomycota > Agaricomycetes > Boletales > Boletaceae > Caloboletus > Caloboletus inedulis. The sequence continues at coordinate 8,535 of JBBPQD010000294.1, forward strand.
TCTCTGTTGTAACTACCCGTAGGTCCCTTTCAACCACCCTATCTCGGCACAAAAGTGCTTGTCATGTAGGCTTGACCGCTATATATGTGGAATGTACGTGTGTGTGTCTAAAGACGCTGAATCTCCTGAGAATGAAGCACACACGTAGGCTCAATGAAGGAAGGCTCGGAGTGGAAGATGTGACAATCTGAACAAGCGTCGTTTACAGTGTCACTCGAGAACGAGCACTCGAGACTCGCCAACGGAGATTATGAATTATGGCCCATGCCTTTGCGTACTTACTGGATGTCGGCTCGCCCTGGTGTCTCCGATTTGGGCATGTTTGGGATCCCGTTGTCAGCGGTGTCCAACAGCTCCTCTCGTTTCTCACGGAGACCGCCTGGCGCAACCGATTCTTCATCTATAGCCTGGCGGACGGGCAAGCAATCGCTCCCTTCCCTGTAGAACGTCACTATGGTTTCCTGTGCGGTCCGCTTGTTGTACTGAGTGAAAAAGAGCAGAGTCCCAAGCAAGCCGAAAACAAAAATCCATAGAATTCCCAAGTTCTGTGTGACATCCAGTCGTCAATGATCGGAACAACGATCACATACCCTCCAGAGGTTCGAGTACGAGTAGCCGAAAGACAGATATGTGTAGGCATCCCCAGGTACAGTCGCCATACCAGGTTGTGATCCGATGGTAGTACACACCTGGTTCGCCTGTGTGATGTTCTCGTATCCAGGTCCTGATGACACAAGTGTCGTACATGTCCCATTGATGGTGTGGAATTCGTTGACAATCAAGGACTCGAACGCATAACGAAAGAGGCTGTTTGTAATGCGACATGAACATTATTGGGAACGAAAGGCATACACATGCACATACATTTAGGTAAGTGATCCAGCGCAACGCCCCGACAATGTTCCCCATAGAGATAGCATAGCCAGTGTACAAAATCAGGATCGAGACTATCACTCCGGCCACCGATACAGCAGTTGATTCACTCGTGTTGGATGCTGCAACACTTCTGAAGCAGGCCCTCAGCACGAGTGTCGCAGTAAAAATGAACACGAGGTACGTGCTGTGGGGTTGTGAAGTAAAGGCATGTTTTAATAAAATCAAAAGAAAATGACTTACAAGAACTGTGCCGCTGTTTTTTGCAGACCGATCAAAAGTAGAGAACGACTGTCATGACGGCGAGAGAAATCAAGGTAATCGGGATGTCGACGATGGTGTGAGCTAGGCTCTCGATGAACGGGTAATACAAGGCTCCTTTTTGATGACGGAGAACGATTGGGCGCTGAGAGAATAGACTGGGATTTCAGCCATGGACATGACGGAAGTACAGAACAAGATGCTGTCAAAGGCAACAATCACTGCACTTGTCAACCAGAGTTTCACAGGATATCCATACTAGTAGAGCGCACTAGCCCGCGAAAAGTATGCGCTTGTGTCGTTTGGGGTTTGGAGGAACACAGCCCCGATGAAAAGAGCCTGCAAAATCTGTGATCTATAGTTGTTCATGACAGATCAATCTCCAACAGACACGCGGATCAGTACGATGGAACACGGACCCTACTTGGACAGCCTGCGTGACCCAGTCACCTTTCAATATTTGCCATCGGCGGCGCATCACCGCCTGGACCTGCATGGGTATGGACAGCGTATACGACTGGCTATTAGGAGCATGCCGTGCGTGTTCGCTTGTGGCGCTCGTCTCATACTCTCTCTTGAGGTCAGGCTTGTTGACGTAAAGGTCGTAATATGTATCCATCGATGATTGATTGAGCTGGCCATAGGCGGATGCCTTGAAATAAGCAGCCATCTCATCCGCCGTCCGGGGTATGACGCCTTGGAATCCAGGTCGGATCTTCCTGCCGTTTGGATCGGTTGCTGCATGCCGATGATGAGGATGAGGATACAAGACATCGAAAGACTGTCCTGAGACGTACACGCCACCAAGAAATCTGGGGTCGTTTGCCTATTCTGCGGTTCGTACCCCATGTCGGTGAAATACCGTTTCGCCTCTTTCGCAGGCCCAAAATATGCCATCTTTCCTTCGTAGATGAGGCATACCTTATCGAAGAGGTCAAAGAGTTGCTCTCCAGCTTGATAGATAGAAGCGACGGTCGTGACTTTGGCGGTATCGGTCACGATGCGAAGTGCTTGGATGAACTCGAGTGCCGTGGACGAATCCAAACCACGTGTCGAACTAGGTGCATCTAAATCGAAAACGTTGTTTTGCGATGAAAGCAAAACAGTACGTACTTGTCCCAACAAACGAGCTTGCCCCGTGCGGACATGGCCTCTGCAATCGATACCCTCTTCTTCTCACCGCCAGAGATGCCTCTGAGAGACGCATCGCCAACGACAGTATCCCGGGCATGTTTGAGCCCAAAGATGCGCATGAGCACTTCTGTCGTATGGATGGCATGGGCCGTTCTCGACTCGTTGTCCGATGGGCGGTTCGGGGTTCTCATGGTAGAAGCAAACTGCAACGTTTCTGTAACTTTGAGCGTTGGGAAGTGGACATCATCTTCGGGGCAGTATATAACATCACCACGGTACCGTTTGTGGATCTCTTCGGAGGAGAAGGAGTGATAGAAAACATCACCAAGAACATGGTGGTAGTCTGCGCGATGGTTAGCGAGTGTTTTCAGAAAGGTGCTGCATCCAGAACCCGGACGACCAAGGACGACTGTGTGAAGGGATATTTCGGTGGGTAAGGGAGGGTGAAAGCAGTGAATGGGGAATACACACGGAGCATCTCCCCTGGCAGGACAAGACCGTCGAAACCGGAAATGATGTGGCGGACTGGGGGGTGGCGCAAGGTATTGATGTAGTTGATTATCGCCAGGGAGTAAAAGGGGGATGCCAAATTATGCTGAACGGCTGCACCGAGGCCGAGTCCAAGGACGCGCAAGTCTCTAAACGTGACCCCCAGTTTGCGCATCTGGTCGGGATCTTGGGCAGACCTGTGATGAATGGGATGTTGAGTGGGCGGAGAATTGGTACCAAGGGTGAGGTAGACTTACTGTCTGACAATACCTTTGATGAGCGACTCTATATTCAATGCATGCCCGGTGGTTGCTGGCGGCTGGGTGTCCGGATGGAGGGTTTCTAGTTTCTGACACTGCGCGCCAAATTCGGCTACATGTAAGCGTATGGCTCGGAGGGAGGGACGGAAGAGGGGGCGGGGGTGGGGGTGGGATGTTCAATGCGGTGGAATAAATGGAAGATAAAGCACCTCAATCTCAAAGTTTGGCTAGCACGGTTGACTGTGAGCTCGAAGCCGCATAAGAGGACTTCGTCTGAGACACTCCGAGTAGTGGAAGCGTGAGAATAGAGCATTGGTCCAAGTCAACCTCGAACATGTCTTGCTCGGGTATCTTTGAAAATATCTTCTCCACCCCGGAGGTCTCCTCCATCTGGTCAGACCGCACACGCACTGCCAACTACCTTCGTTTCGAGGGCTGTCTCGCTCGCGTGCAAGGAAATCTCAACATCATTCCCAACGACGCTGCCGTTGAGATCTGTGCATTTTGTGCAGATGTCGACAATGTCGATTTCGAAGAGCTCAAGCGAGCCACCGAGAAGATAGGTTACCCAGTTTTGGGTCTAGTCCAACAGATCGTTCGTCGAGTCAACACCAACCACCCGGGCCTGGGAGAATGGGCTCATTACGGTGCAACGACTCAGGTGACTCTTCCAACCACCAGGTGGCGGGGTATGGCTGGGATTGACCGCGCGTCGGGAACAGGACGTGACAGATACTGCAACTGTCCTTCAGCTGGTGTCGACACTCGAGATCGTCTCCGCGTCGCTTCAGGAGATCATGGAGAGCCTTGGTGCGCTCGCGAAGCACCATGCCGCCACACCCATGGCTGCTCGCAGCAACCTCCAACAGGCTGTCCCAATGACATTGGGCTTTAAGCTCGCGCGCCTTCTCGCCACTTTCCAACGACACCAACAACGTCTCGAGCAACTGAAGCCACGTGTCCTCGTGCTCGAGTTCGGGGGCGCAGCTGGCACACTCGCCTCGCTGCCTGCCGACAAAGCGCTGCCATGCCAGGAAGCACTCGCAAAGTGTCTCGGGCTCTCGGATCCCGAGATCGCCTGGCACACGGAGCGCGATCGTATTGCTGAAGTCGGCGGGTTCTTTGCACAATTGACTGGGACATGTGCCAAGTTTGCGACGGACGTCAAACTTCTCATGCAAACTGAAGTGGCTGAACTGTGTGAGCCTTTCTATAGTCAACGTGGATCATCCTCGACGATGCCACAAAAGCGCAACCCCATCTCGTGTGCCTATATCACTGCCATGGCTGCCAGCGTGCGCACTCATTGCAGCGCACTGTACGAGGCAATGGTAGCAGACCACGAGCGCTCGACGGGACCGTGGGAGATTGAATGGATTGCGTTACCGGAGATATCCAAGTTGACATGCGCTACGCTGAAACACACTGCTCATCTTGTGGCTGGCCTGGAAGTGCACCCTGGAGCGATGGAGAAGAATCTGGGCCTTACGAAAGGTGGGATTGTCTCCGAGGCGGTGATGATGGCCCTCGCGGACAAGCTGGGACGGCAGGTCGCGCATGATGTCGTGTACGATCTCTGCCGAAGAAGTGCGAGCGAAGATGTGCCGCTGCTTGAGCTCCTGTGTGCGGATGACAAGGTGGCCTCTGCTGGGATAGGGAGGGATCGACTGGGTTGGTTGTGCGAGCCTGCGAATTATTTGGGGCTGTCGGTTGGGATGGTTGAGCGTGTCGTTGACAGGGATGGATAAAGAGACGCCTAAGTAGACTGCTAATCTCGATGAGACGCGGCGAATGATTCACCCACGATGTGAGCGCTTCCTTCTCTGCCATCGACGCCATCCTACGCGGTGGCTTTTCATTCGAGCCAGCATCGGGGACGTGTTGATCAACCCGAGTCAGTCCACGGTATCTATGGTGAGTTTGGTACACACGCGTTGATTCGGAAGGGACCCGTTTCTGCAGAGGGATCTGAGGTGGTTGATGTGTTGATTCTTCGATCATCGTCCTCGAAGCAACTCCGTAGAGCGCGGCACGTTGCATCGCCAACTACGACCATGCACCCGCCCCGTCTTTAACACCTTTCCCTTTCTTTTTTTTCTCCCTCCCCTCCCTGCCACTCGCATGTCTCATATCGTCCCTCTGATCGCATCTCATTTCCTCGGTACGTCGTCGGCTGCACGAAAATCGTAGCGCTAACATACCCCAGG
>JBBPQD010000295.1:0-13745 GCA_038092355.1 Caloboletus inedulis
TAAGCGAAACCTAATTACGAAGGTTTAATGTAAACAGTAATTAAATAAGAAGCATAGCACGCGTTGTCCATGAGTCTTCTGGAATGGAAGAGAAGCGTGCGGTGATTAATTAAGCGAAATTAATAATGGAAGAGAACCCTCAGGGTCTCAGGGTCGACGGAGATTAAATACACGTGTGTGTGGAGTGAGCACAGCTTCAGCTATGACATCACAGCATGGGTGTGAGAAGGGCGCACAGCAGCCTCATTACTCACATGACCACTCACGTGACCAAATCACGTGATCCGTTAACTTAGAGGATTCTGACCAAGTGCCGTTGCACACAGAATTCGAAAGGGTAAAGCAAAGAAAGAAAATAATATAAATGAATATCCGTAACATTCGGTAAGGTCATTGCTTTGCCGTGTAGACGCAGCGATATGGAAATGGTCTTTTGGAGATGTATGGTGACATGGGGGACGTGTTGGCTCAGAGGACGCTTCTGCCGCCAGGAGGGAATCTCGTGCGCTGTTCACCTTCGCGACGAACCGTTCAATTGCCTCTTGGTGGGCAAGGCTAGCGTTGCGTGTATTCTTCTTCTTTCCCGAACGGGGAAACCGACGTTTTGCGCGGCAGTGCTCGAGTTCACCCTCAGCTAGAATCAGTACTTGTTGTAGATTTCCGAGAGGAATGGGTGTCGTACCGTTTGAGTAGAATAACTATCCGTTGTCCCATACTGTCGGATCATGTCCGGATAGTCACCCAAAGCATGATATTTGTAAGTTGAAAGGTTAAGCCTCTTTATCTTCGGTGTGAACGTGGCTCCGCGATCACGTCCGGTTGCAACTTGAGGATCTTTTGCCACAAGAGCTGCATGCCTTCGTGCCCGAGAAGCTGATTCTTGAGGTAGTTCTGTAGTTTGATATGTAGAGCATGTTATCGCTTGAAATCTTTCTACGGAGTGACTAAGGTGAGCGATTGTTGTATCAAAGAATAAAAGAGTATCATCTGTATGCATTTGAAGCTTTGCGAAACCATGCCAGGTTGCTAAGTCGAAAAGAAGGTCTGAAATGACCTCATTATGGGGAGAAGGCAGTAATCCCTCGAAAACAGGAATTGTGCACTGCGGGTGTATTGAGCTTCTGCGAACAAAAGATGGCGTTACTTACCTGAAGGAGATCTTCGAAATCCCTCGCCGCCAGCCGCTTCATTGCCGAGGCGTTCTTGTGGAATCTTCGGATCGTTCCTCGTCCAAACGTTCCAATCTTTCGATACCTGTAAATCTTGTTGCATAGTGATATAATGTCAATAGACCTGGCAATTTACCTCCAATTGAGTTCTTGGATCGCATTCCCTCCATGAGCGTAGAGGATACGCATCAGATGCGTGAATATTGCTTTCCATACTCCGAGTTCAAACTTGTGGAGTAAGTCAACAACGAATAAAAGAAAAAAGTTTAAATAAGCGTCCTCGGATGAGAGACGCTCACCAAACGCATTCTAGTAGTAGTAGAAGTAAGCTATGGTAAATGGATTACTATCAAAATCTTGTCACTTACCCGAGTTGGAACCCACGACTGGTCCTTTAGTAAATCGCTGACTTTCTTGCTTGTCACCTTCTTACCATGCTTGAATATGAGTCCGCGTCCTTTGTTGATGCGTGCTTGGTATGCCTTGTTGTTCATTCGCATCTCTCTTCTGCGAATTAGCATATCTGATGGTTTCCCCATCTGGGGGACATCCACCTTCTTCACGAAACAGCGGGGACAGAGACACTCCCCAAGGAATCTGATACACGATAGCAACACCCTGCATCACATTTGTTCTATAGTTAGTTCATGAATACACCCAGAGATTTACAATACATACTTTTCAGGGTAATCAGCCGAATAGCTAAAAAAATGAGGGAAAATGTGTCTGGTGATAGCATCAGCACACTCAACCACTATACCATCTCTGTATGCCTCAACAAAATCGTCGTCGAGGAGAAGCCTCCATATGGCATGCATCAGTTCACGCTTAAAATGGGTATAAAGTTCATCTGTTGATGCCTCTCCGTATATTTTGATATAAAGGTCTTGAAAGTCGTTAGGTAACTAGACAATTTATTAGTATTTTATAATAGATTGAACAATGAACATTTACGAAGGGAATGTAAGTGATGTGATGGCATGCTGCTGCGGTCGGCCTACCGCGGGTGTATTTGGACTGGTTTCCGAAGTACAGGTACACAGGCCAGAGTGATGCGTCACCGAAGTTAGCTAGTTGCATTGCGTCAGACCAAAGCATCAAAGGAGCGACCACTCGCTCGTAATCATCCCCTGGTTCCTTTGGGAGGGAATTGACTTCCTTGTGGGCTTCAAGCATGCGAGGCGATGTATAGGCTTCTGAATACACACGGACATTTCGACCGTCTGCAGTGGTCCAGCGCTGCTCGAAAGGGGTCATATGAAATGTAGAGGAAATATTGTCAGCGAAGATAGATTTCATTATATCTGTGATCGAGCGGTGAATGACATTCTCGATGCGAATCAATGGTATAGCTTCATCTGTTTCAGAAGTATACTTGATGCCTTCTTTGATGAGGGGAAAGTCAAATGAGCTTAGGATCCAGCCGTGTTGTGCACGGAAAGGATTCGAGTCATCCTGGAGGTACCGTTTGATGAGATTGCATTCACGGTCAAGCGAGAATGGCAGCTCCTCAGATGGTTTGAATGCAGGATCTTGGATATATTTCCAGAGGCGGTTCGTCTCTTCCTTCGTCTTGGCTGTTGACCCTGAAAAATTCCAGCACGTAAGCAGCCCAGCTGTAGGGCTGCTGAATGCTGGGAATAGGTTTGCGCGAGTGATTTCCGATGGAGGGATTATATTCATGATGCAGGAAGAGGGAAGGGATTGTTGAATGAGTGTTGGTGCGTCAACAGTGTTCGAGATATTCATCTTTAAGCAAGGGTCGAATGTCGGGCGGTTTGGGTAAATATCAAATAGGCCCATGGAATCAGGTTCCGTCTGAAATGAATCAGCGCGAGGTTGTGCGGGGTGAGCAGGTCTAGGCAAAGGGGATGAAGGAGTGGGTATGGGTGGGGCATGGGAGAGACCTGTGGGCTCGCAAGGTAGATAATCGATGTAGCGTGCAGGGAGTTGCACACAGCGCCCCGAACGGGCTGAGACAACTGGATTAGGCAGACTTGGGGTTAGAGGGGGATGCCAAGGTGGTTCCTATATCATCGAAGAGTAGTAACTTCTGATGGTAATCCAACAAGATGAAACACATTACCTCGGGTGGTTGAAAGTCAGTGACAGGAGTTGGGAACCTTGTACTATGCCCAACATGGCAAGGCTCAGGGGAATGGCTAGGCGATGTACGCTTCTGCTTTTTGGACTTCTTCCGCTCCCTATGCTGACGATGATGGACATCAACTGTCAATGCTTTACTTGCCTCACAATGGGCCTCGTGCGCACGCAAGGACTTTTGTGTACTGAACGACCTTCCACACCCAACGCAGATTACGTCGTCCATTGGAAAGGCAAAGTTGTTGAATTGGGTTCTGAAGCTAAATACATTGGCCGTGGTAACAAAGTAGATATCAAATACTACCTAGAAAGTGTAAATGAGTAGTTCATGTTCCATGATCACTAAAAAAACTCACCCGCGATCCATGCGCTGTGAGTTGTCCAGCATTCCATAGTGCTAGTATATAGAATATGAAATCATGTGTTAATTGTCACCACTAGGGGAAATATACATGAGCGGCATGTCATGAAACAGTCTAGAGAAATGACATTTTATGATTTCACTTGGTCTTTGTGGAAGAGCATCCAAGACTTGCCAATGGACAACTCACATATCTGGAAGAGGTACATGCCCATAAACATGAACAAGACCTGTCACCAGCACACCCAATCCATCACTCTCAGTCTCAACCCTGCCACACAACGAGAGAAGATAATAATAGAAAAAAGCAAACACATATTGAAACTGGTGAACCTGAGAATGACCCATAGAACCCTCCAATAATGTCCATATGACACATTGAAGGTCAATTGGAGCCACTCATCGCCAAAAGCAAAACCCCATGGAATCCACAAGTTCTGCATGACATTCACTTGTCAGTTGATATCACATACACAAGATTACAAGAATAGTCACCCACCCTCCAGAGATTCAAGTGCAAGTAGCGAAAAGAGACATATGTGTAGATGTCACCAGGCATGGTCGCCATACCAGGTTATGATCTGATCATGGTACACACCTAGTTTGCATGTGTGGCATTCTCGTACCCAGGTCCTGTTGGCATGAGTGTTGTACATGTCCTGTTGATGGGGTGGAATTTGTTGGAAATCAAGGATGAAGAGGCTGTTGTAACATGACATGAATACTATTGAAAACAAAAGGCATGTATGTGCATATACATTGAGGTAGCTGATCCAGCACAATGCTGTGACAATGTTCAAAACTGGTACTGCATCCAGAACCCGGATGTCCAAGAGGACTATGTGAAGCAAGATTTGTAGTGAGGAAGGGATGGAGTTGCATAGAGGGAGGGGGTTTGAAGAGAGCAACATTGTGGCATGCATCCTCATGCCCAGTCTGGTTACCATTCAAGTTGCCACTGACATTCCATTGTAACAATCAGATCAGTCAATGAATGAACAAGGGATTCCCATCCCACTGTACATGATCAGAACTGCTGTTGGAGAGCTAGGGTGTTGTGTTACACTTGCACTTCACACATAGCTAGGGGACTCTGCAAATCTCCAAGCTGAGTGAGCTCACTGCTGATGCCTCTTATCACTTATTGCTCAGGCAAGTCACTTTGCAATAACACGACTCATCTTTTTACATGTTTCTTATTTTGTTGAGCAGCATGTGGATGTATTCACAAGTGACGAATACAATACAATTGAATTCAACTTGCATACTATGATCGAGCACCTTGATGCTGCAGTGGATCAATCCATAGACCCTCCTGATGCTCCACCATTGGAAACAACCAGCCAAGTCGCAACAGGGCAGCCAGGTCAGCCCCGCATTGAAATCAACCCTTTCATACTTGCACCAGCAATTGAGCTTCAAGGGCCAACACAATTTGCAGCTGTCTTTGGTGTCTCTGCCCGAACAGTTCACTGATGTGCCCTTGAATATGATTTAGTTGAACCTGGAGCACCTGTTTATGTTGACTTTGAAGCTGAGGATGGAACGGTCACTCGCTTTTACACCTCCTTGATTGCACCTACATTCAACTTGACAGACGGAGAGCTTGATGAAATTATGCACCAAATCCTCCAACATTTTCCTTTCTTTGATCGCCAGATGATCCAGGGACACCTTCAGTATCTTGGACACAGAGTCCCTCAAAGTTGTATACTTGAGTCATATACTCGAGTACATGGTGCACCTATCAATATATTTGGATCACGGCATATCCAGCAGCAAGTTTATTCTGTTCCCGGTCCAAACTCCCTCTGGCATCATGATGGCCAACATGGTAAGTGGTTCACTAGCACTGTTGGTTTTGGGACTCTCTCCGAGTCTGACTTCCTTATTATAATAATAGGGCTGATACATTGACTTTTGTCATCCATGCATTTGTTGATGGATTCTTGCGGTTTGTTACAGATATCCATATTAGTGGAAATAATAGGGCGGAGACTGTCCTTGGATTGTTCCTTGATGCTACTGCAGAGCACAGAACACCCAGTCATGTTTGTGGTGATCATGGAACAGAAAATCTTCAAGTTGCAGAGTGGATGGAAGATAATTGTGGTTCAGAACATGGTTCTTATATTTGGGGTCAGTACATGTTCTCATCATGATTTTTGACTTTGTATTGTTCCAACATTCTCTGATCAAGATGATTGCAAGGAAGAGGACAATATACCACACATTCAACAACAACCTGGAGGGCAGTATAAATGTACCCAATGCCCATGTGATGGATGATGGCATTGCTCAAGCAATATGGGTTGATTACCAGGACATCTTAATGCAATGTTGTTGTGATGATGATGAGTTTGAAAGTGATGTTTTGGATTACTTGTAGTATCTTTGTCATTTTTAAACTGTCCACACAATGATTCGTGCATGTCACAAAGGATTCAAATCAGATGGCTACATCGGCATACATCAAACAATGGTACAAAGAAAACTACAGTGTTGGAACACTAATAGCATAGTCTGATACTACCCCATCACTTAGCTCCAGCAACTTCACCACTTGGCCCTGCCACACCCATGAGTTTCACATGAAGTTTATAAGTGTATGTGATGTGCTCTTTGGCTTGGAGGGAAATGAAGAACAACACCTTATGTTCATTGTCAGCAAAATATTCTCTGATGTCCAGGATCTCGCTGGTTGAAACCCAGGAATATTGTAGAGCTGATCACCAGCAGTCTTGATCACAGAGAGCTTGTCGAGAAAAATGATAGAGATAGAGTCCGAAAGGTTATGGATGGTGCTGTTGACCATATTCACCACAACAATGTCCATCACTGGTTTGTCTTCCTGGATGGCAGTCCAACCACACTTAAAAGAGCAATGAGATGAGGGGGGGACCACGTAAGAGGATATCCAATTGCCTGGAGAAAACAAAAGTGATGGGATGGGCCATGTGACAGGCTGGACTCATCAGGGGATATCATTGAAAATGGGTGTTTGTTTCTCAGGTTCTCAGAAGTGTTGGAAGTTGATGATATGTCCATAGAATCAGAAAGAAGGATGAGATCAATGGAAATGATACTGGGAGGGTAGACAGTAGCAGTGGGACTGGTAGCAGCATTGCCACCCTAATTGTTGATCTTGTTGTTGTCTCCACTGGTAGTAATGGTGGGAGTGAGGAGGGGAGCAGCAGTGAGAGTGATGGTGAGAGTGGCAGCAGAACCCTGATTTGCAACAGCTGGGTGGAATATGAAGCGTCCAGTAGGACTAGCATTTGGATAAATTTCCTCCATCATCTCCGAAAATGGCCAGCCTTGTTTCCAGAAACACTTCATATTTTTGTTCATCTGCAATGGATTAGATATTCAGCCAAATGTGCCATGTGATATGTGAGAGTGACATATGTTGTGTGAAACATACTCTTTAAATACTGTTGATGCCACTTCTCCTTGAATACTTGCCCCACTTGTGTTGTCCCAATGTATACCCAAAAGTTTGTGATAAATGACAATGGTTGAAAAGGTGGCTTTGATCTGGGTACTATGCATTAGTCTCATATACAGATATGCTAAACAAGACATAGGCTTATGCTGCTCCATTTGTTTTGCACGCTTTTGATATCCTTTTCCTTCCCAACAACCCAAAGATCCTTCATATCTTGAGCACAGCTCGAAGGGTGGAGTCCTTGAAGTTGCCATCACCTCATTCTGCCTTGTGCTCAAGCAGGTATCAGACAAGAGCCATTTCTTCCTGGGCTGTCCACCTCACGTGCTTCGAATTATTGTCAACAATGTCACCACTAGACTGCTAAAAGTGCTCTGTCATGAGTTCTGAGAATTGCTTGAGTGCCTCGACAACTTGGAGTAGCTGGTGATTGATGTGTTTTTGGTGTTGATCTGACTGATCGTCTGAATAAGCAACTTGCAAAACTTGAGCTGGCATGGTTTGTACATAGTGAGCAAGAGCAAGATTTGACAACATTCGATCTCCATCTTCACAGCCAGCTACAAAGCTGAGCAGGATTGTCACCAGACAAACTTAAACACTCCCAGCTACCTTTCAAGTAGTTGATACCATTCTGGCTCTTAGGCATATAGATCCTTTTTCAGCCAGTAAGTGCATAGGTGAAGTTGATGTCAAAATTGCACATGAAAAGGGAATTTTGTGATACAAAACTTCTGTGATTTCGATAATTTGAATGTTCCAGCACTGGTGGTGATACATGTATCAATGGCACCTACTGCATGTCAAAAGTAGGGTCAGAATTTCTGTTGGTATGGATTTTTGAAGATATAGATTTACTACTAGGGGATTTAATGTATATCATATAAAACCGGGGACTTGAGAAAACAACAAGCATTGCCTGAAAATATCTATGTACATAAATGCACAGATAATAGAGCAGGATAGATTACTTCATAGAATAGTACTGAGAGATATGTAGTACTGCCAGATCTCTGAAACTGCTCTCCAATGTGTCTGATTGTCAAGCCTGTTATGCATATATACAGTGAGATTGTCAATTGCTCCTCCAGGGTAACAGACTTTGAATTTACATGTCTGAGGGTATAAAGTTTGGTGACTAGCTGCAAAAATGCATCTGCATGCATACCAAGCTCACAACCAATACATTCAGGATGCCCAGTTACATAAGTTTATATTGTATCAGAGTACAGCATTGTTTTTGACATTGGAGCCATTTTGAAGTTACTGCTTGAGCTTCCCTAGCTGATGCTGTGCACAACTTTTCCTGTGACTTGGCTGTGTGTGACATGGCTCAAATCAATAGCAACTTTCGCTTGGAGTCAATAAAAAGCCAGAGTTGCAGCAACATGAATTCCAAGCTAACACATGGTATATAGTTTGACTTGGGAATGCTGCACCTTAGGCTCTTATTTCATCCACTGTGTTTGATGGTCTCTAGAATCTAAAGAAGGGTAGGACAATGTCCAAGACACTCCAGTTGTGCCTTTATGACACAATCTCATCACAAAATCAAGTCATACTTATCAAAAAGTATTTTATGACAAATGACATGATATCCTTCCCGCTGTATATTTGTCTGCTCTGCTGCAAATGGATGGAAGAACCAACCCTTACCATCCACCCTGAGAAGTCAAGAAAAAGGAGGAGTTGAGTTGGGGCTGACATGCTGACATGAAACTGAGAACAGCCCTGTAGTTGTCTCTGTTTGCATTGGACACATGCTTGGATATCTGAACAATGTTTGGATGCTCAGACTTTCAAACTATATATATTGCTGCCTAAAGACCTTAGGGCAAGACAAAATAGGAATGCTTTAGAGCAAGCATTGGATAAATATGAAATGGAAGGAAATGGAAGAAGACCTGCTTTAATGGAACATATCATAATAGGGACAGAGTAGAATGGAAGCAGCACTGAACAGATCAGGATGGGTAGGAACTGTGAGGCTGTGTCTGTGACTCTCTGACCATCTGACCACATCTGACCCCCATTTGTCCTTTCTGTACAAGTATACAGACTATATATATATATAATTATATAATATCTGACCATCTGACATCTTGGGGGCCCTACACCAGAACTCATATGAATAGAGAATCACTATCCTTGTCATCCTCAATCCTTGTTGACCTAGAATATACTCTGCTGTGCCCTACCACAACTGTGTAGATTCAGTTGTATCAACCACAATCTCATATACTCATTGTGTTCCATTTCCATTGCTTTTAACTATATTGTTCTTTACACTTCTGTTTCATTCTGTTCCTATTGATCCCAAAGCTTGCCCAAGAGCTTCCATATTTAGTATATGGTTGCTCTAAACTCCTCTTCCAGGAGTACATATATGTTACGGATATGCATTTTATTATTTTCTTTTTCACTTTTCTTTTCGAATTCTGCGTGCAACGGCACTTGGTCAGAATCCTCTAAGTTAACGGATCACGTGATTCGGTCACGTGAGTGGTCATGTGAGTAATGAGGCTGCTGTGCGCCCTTCTCACACCCACGCTGTGATGTAGTAGCTGAAGCTGTGCTCGCTCCACACACACGTGTATTTAATCTCCGTCGACCCTGAGACCCTGAGGGTTCTCTTCCATTTTTAATTTCGCTTAATTAATCACCGCACGCTTCTCTTCCATTCTAGAAGACTCATGGACAATGTGTGCTATGCTTCCTATTTAATTACCGTTTACATTAAACCTTCGTAATTAGGTTTCGCTTAGTCACAGCTTATGAATGCTGTGTAGTCTGGTAGTATATATTGAATGCATCCCCAACGAAGAACTCCAGTCTAGTTCTTCTAGTCTCTATCGTCTTAAGTCGACGTTCGAAGTGGTAACGACTTAGTCCTTATTGGATTAGGGTCGCCAACAATATAGTTTGCACTCCACCTGTACATACATAACTTCAATCTTGATCTACACAATCAAATATATTGTCAAGATTCTCATTGCTTGCCCCACAGCATGCCACTTTGCTGATTTTTCATCTCCCTTCATTGGTCTTTGTTATTCTCATCTGGCACTCCTCATTACTCCTAGTAAACTCATTGTGGTTGCCCCACTGGCAGTTATTGCTCTAGCCAACCTGTACAGGTCATCCTGCTAGTAGCTAAACTCAGGCCAACCCATTGCAGTTGCCCTGCCTGATCATCATCAAGTCTAGGCCATCCTGCAGTGGTTGCCCTGCCAAGCTCTAACTTGTCATCCTGAGAGTGGTGTCTCTCTAATGCATCATGCTAAGCAAAGAGGATAGGCAGTGTGCCATTGTTATATGGTCATAGCAGATATGGTGCTATCATGTATTACATTGCTTATTTCTCACACACCCTTAGAAATATGCAGGATAATAGCTGCATGATGCTACCATGTACCACATTGCTTATTTCTCACACCCTTGGAAATGTGCAAAATTGACACATGGTCCTACCATGTATCACATTGCTTATATCTCATATCCTCAGAAATGTGCAAAGTGGGGTCCTAAAACATGCCTCCAACCACCCCTTACCCCTTACCCTAATTACAAAATCCTGTTCAATCAATGAGTCAATTATCCCCATGGAGATAGTAAATGAAATACATATATATGACTTTTCATGTGCGATGAAGACATTGATCCTAACTGAGGTTGCTTTGTCACCTTGGAGGATCTGACAGTGGATTCATTGACTGGAGGGGATGTATTGACAGATTGGATTTGTTTCCCTTTACTTCAACTTACAACAGCAAGACCCGAATGAGCAGGTGTTGGCGACCCTAATCAAACAATCACTAGGTTGTTACCACTTTGAATGTTGACTTAAACAATAGAGACTAGAGGGACTAGGGGAATCTCAAGAAGAACTAGACTGGAGTTCTTCGTTGGGGATGCATTCATTATATACATACTGACTACACAGCATTGGTAAGATGCTGACTGATATGAACCTTATTATGAAGGTTTAATGTAAGCAGTAATTAAATAAGAAGCGTAGCATGCGTTGTCCATGAGTCTTCTAGAATGGAAGAGAAGCATGTGGAGATTAATTAAGCGAAATGAAAGAAATGGAAGAGAACCCTCAGGGTCTCAGGGTTGACGGTAATTAAATACACATGTGTGTGGAGCAAGCACAGTGTTACGGTTGTGGATGACCCCTCCCCTTTTTCTGTCCTGCCTTCCCCCGCCACTGCCACACTAGACCATCCCATGCACGACCTGTGGGATAGGCTCACCGAAGGGCTAACCCTACCCGAGGACTTATTGGATGATTTATTCGACGATAGTATGTTTCCTTTCTAGTTACAATCTCCTTTCGCTACAGACACTGCCTCCTTGGCTATGCTCTCTTACGCATAGCCTCGTTGTTCCTACATTCCCCGTTCCGTCTCCGTCTGTCTCCGATCTGGTTCTTTACGCGTCATTCCTATTTATGCCGACACTGCCCCTAAAGGTGTCCTTATTTAGTATCCACCTCCCCTCACGTAGTTTCCCATATCTATAAATACACCTCAGATAGCAGGATGTAACTTAACCTTGATCTTACACAATCACAGTGTTTTTCAAGTCCCTTCGCTTCTCCTCAGTGTCGCTCCTCTTCTCGCTCTTTAAACCCTTCAACGGTCTTCGCTTATTAAGTCATAGTATCGACCTGGTAGCAGAGGCTACCTAATACTATCGGGACTTAGAAGTACACTCCCGTGTACAATTGTTACTCGGTCGTAACACACAGCTTCAGCTACAACAACACAGCATGGATGTGAGAAGGGCGCACAGCAGCCTCATTACTCACATGACCATTCACATGACCCAATCACGTGATCCGTTAACTTAGAGAATTCTAACCAAGTGCCGTTTGCACGTAGAATTCGAAAAGTAAGGTAAAGAAAATAATAGAAAAATGAATATCCGTAACAGCAGGAGTGTGCATTGGATCTGGTGAGGGCTGACATTGAGTGTCTGCAAAGTATGATGTCGTGAATAATAAGTGATCAAGATGATAATGAGAAAGACATACCACAAGATCTGGATCTACTTGAGTCCTTTGGTGTGCTGAGTTTTGAAACTGCCTGAACGAGCACTGTAGAAGAGAAAAGTGTGACGGATAAACACAAAAAGTGTAATAAAAAGAGGAGTAAATGTGCATACTGTCGACAGCTTGACCACTATTGTCGGTCTGTGCAGTGCATGCTATGTGGAGTGTGACGAGATGAGTATAATTGACATGCATTGTGTGCAAAGCGAGCGATCAATGAATTTGGGAAAACAGAAAGAGGAATATCACACATACCGTGTCCAGCAGGAGGTTGCATCATGGATTGGGATGGCAATGGTCAATAACATTTCGATGTCTTGATCCACAGAAGGATTGAAGGTGGACTCAGAGGGGGATTCCAAATGAGGAGATGCAGGGGGTAGATTGCTCAATCTGTTGGACCCTTCATATGAGAAATATGTATGTTGTATCCATAGGTGTGAAATAGTAAAAATGTGAACATATGATCAATTGCATCACTTTGACATTGAGACCATTTAGCATCCCTTTGGGTCCAGGTTTCCTTCTCCCGCTCCCAAGTGAATAGATGTTTGATATTGGACTTGGGAGAGCTGGACAATTTCACGATCTCGAGAGATGCGGACTCAATGGCAAATATTGGCAATTTCTCATGTTCAGGAACACTGCCTTCTTTGAACACATCCACTTGGGGTATGTTGGGTTCATGGATAGCGTATGTGTTAGCGACCAAAGTCTGAATTTGATAGTTATGGAATATAGCACATGGAAAATTAGAAACACTTACATCAATGAGATTCTGAAGGGCATCCTGGACCTCTTGTTGGAGAGGAGGAGCCTTCTTCTTGTCAGCATGAGGGGCCCTCCAAGCAAGCTCGCATTTTTGAACAGATGCAACAATGACAATGCATTGCACAAGAGAGGACTTCTGCTCCATAATCCGAGTGTGCACGATTTGGTCTTGATGTGCAGAGAAATCATAGCCTGGATGTATGCCAATCTGCCAAACATATTATCCAGTAGCTCCTCATGATAGTCTGCGACAGCACAATATTCCATGATAGCAGCCAAAATGATGTCCATGTAAAGACAAGATGTGCTCTTTGCATTGATGTTGGACCAATCCTGAGTATGGAAATTAAGGAAATCAATTATACAGATGGGCTTCCTTTCATCCTGGATGATCTTGCATCCACAACACCACAAAACAAGCCAGTCTTTCTGTGTTGATCCTTGCCTGATCAACTTCAAAATGTTCTTGACCTCACCGTCAATGAAAATAACTTCCTCATGAAGTTCATTGACAGTCCTGTCATATGTGATCATGCCAGCAGAAGCTCTCATACTGGATCCCTTGTTACCTGACTCCACCTCATGTTCTGCATCATCATCAGCAACCTGTTCATCACAACTGTTGGCAACCCTAATCAAATAATGACTAGGCCATTACCACTTCGAACGTTGACTCAGACAATAGAGACTAGAGGGAATAGGGGAATCCCAAGAAGAACTAGACTGGAGTTCTTCGTTGGTGTTCGTTCACTTTATATACTACAGGGTATCTACTGACTAAGCAGCCATGAGGCGCTGCTGACTGATGCAAACCTTATTATGAAGGTTTAATGTAAA
>JBBPQD010000296.1:0-13742 GCA_038092355.1 Caloboletus inedulis
TGAAGTACGCTCATCATGCCTGTTGAGAGCTGCTTGGGATGTCCGCCAACGGAGAGTACCGAAATAAACCGAAAGACAAGGTCCTAGAGAACGTCAGCAGGCTGCCCCAGTGTATGTCATACCGTCTCACGATCATCACACTGATCATCGCTGCTTGGTTACTATTCGTAGACATCAAATCTGAGACTTCCAATAACGCCTCCGGGCCTACTCCGAGGTGTTGAATATACGCCGTGGTCTGAAGCCCTAAGACGTGCTCGTGTACAAAAAGATAAAGAACGTACAAGGCACATAATCGTGTCCGCATGCAAGATGCGATATTCCAGCCAAGTGTTCCATGCCCACTGGGGAACAACCCCCCATCGTATGATAATGCTTGTGGGAATATCGAGATGATCCAAAGGACTTAGAATGTTCATTTGGGTAGGATGCCCTCCCTCGTTCAGAACGAATCGTAGAAGCTGCATGGCAGCGGCCACCGTTTGGGGACGGAAGGCAACCGCACACTCCGGGTCAATGGTCGAATCTTGTGCATTGTCAGCGGCCTGGAATGATGGTCATCTGGACACTGATTGTCGAGTAGAGGTCGCGAACTTTGCTCACCGCAAACAGGGAAATCGCCATTGCGCTAGTGAGACGCTCCTGCAGTATGAGGTACCGCAGGCCGGGTTCCCATACTGAACGCGGCCCGTTCACCTGAGCCGCACTTTGTTTTACAAATTCCGCAAACGTGGAAAGCAACTGGTGTATGCTGTGAAAAGCGCCGTGATCTGATATTGCTCTGATATTGCTTTGTAGGTGACTGACGTATTGTCCACACCCACTTGTCCCGACAGCGCGGGATAGAGAATATACCTTCCCAGCATCAACCTTACGGACAGTCGTTTTGCGGCAACTGACACGCGCTCTGACAAAAGCATAGATGGAAGCATATCCCAGTTGTCTACGTCGTGTGAGATACATCATGTTTCGGTAGAACATCTCCTACCTGGTAACTGTATTGCAGCACGAAGGTTAGCTTCCTCTCTCTGGGCCTTCAAGGACTCGCCGGGAAGTGACTGGTCGGGATGATCCCTATCAAGGCCCGCCGCTATAAGTACAGCAACGTCGCCAAGCCTAGCCAAGACGACGTCCACCCAGCATACAATTGTCAGGGGCGCAGAGCTCAGTTTGAGATCCCGCATTGCGATGACACGAAAGAGTCGGCGGTACTGAAAGAGAAGATGCAGGAATGATGGTCTGACTGGATCCGCCAGGGAGGATGAGCGAATACAGGGGATGGAAAATTGCGTGACGCACGTATGCTGGCGACGTCTGGGATGAAACCGCACGAGTTGTCAGTGGCTGGTCCCTGCTGGAGCACAGTATTGAACAAGGCAAGCATCGTGCTAGCACAATTTTGAATGAGCCCATGAAGCGCGGTATCCTACACGTTGGTTTATAGAGGCACTATGTGAGATTACGATGGCATACCTTGCGGACAAGTCGAAAGTCAAGTGTCGCAAGGGTATCCACAGCCCACCTGACAGTCCCGTGGCCGGTTGGACTATGGCTTGCAGACAAGTGGGCGAATGCTGTCAAGCTGGCGACGGTATCAGTAGGGGGCTCGGGCTCGGGCTCTGAGTCGGTCTCGCTGGTAGACATGCAGAAGGCGAAGTGTGTGGCTGCGTGCGTAGCCTAGAGTTGATACGGATCAAAGTCACCGTGTTACGCTCTGCTTGCTCAACATTCAACGTTTCAACCTCGGCAAGTTCACCCTTAGAATCATTATCAGCAAGTAGTACGGGTGGGGATCACAGTCCCTTTATCGACTTCAGATATGAAATAATCTCCGTTTTACAATCAAGAAGGCCATCGCTTCGCGAGAACATAGACCCGAACACTTGGTTGGAATCTGCCATCTGGGTAGTGCATTAGACAGAACAAAGTCGCCCAAAACGTATAGTGTGAGCACCTCTCCATCGCAAAATTGGACAGGCTGCCATGGTTCGTCTTCCTCGGCCCTTATGGCGAGCAGCATTTCTCGCCGAGCGGCTGACATCCCGCCCTGAAAGCTTTTGTCGTCTCCTGATTTGCGAGCAGAAACCTGCACCTCTTTCGCCTCCGCCGCCTTCTTCTCTTTCTTCGGGGCAGTGATGACTGGGAGAATCTCATCCGGGTCTGGGGGTGGGCCATCATCGCTCTCAGAGTCAGACCCCCCTCCCCTTGAATGTCGCACCCGTCGAGACACGATGTCAAGATAAGTCAAGGTCGGTCGAAACTGATGCGTTTCACTGATAGGCACAAGGTGTAACCGGCCTTGCGTTTCAATCAGACAGGATCGCACCATCCAGATACCTCTTGGGCCTCTCACCGTCTCGCACGACCCCGAGCATATAGGCACCACATTGGGGAATGGCGTCACTTTGCAATCGGCTCTCTGTCAACCTGGGTTCTTCCCCTTCCCTCCGTCTCATTTGGTCCTCTTGATTCTTCTCGCGGTCATCCTCGTGCTGTGCAGCCCCGAGGTCTTTGCTTTTCTCGTGATTCCATACTTCAGGGCGCGAATCAATTGGGACATGGATCTCGATCTTGCGCGACACGGGTTTGACGCGGGCACGGATCCGTTTTCCGCTGACGATTGCTGACGGAGGCGCTTGGAGGGGTCTATTCAGAAGCGGGAACTGATGGATGTGCACGTTCGGGCTCAACCTGTCCGAGTAGTGAACGGGGAGGACGCTCACGAGCTCGTCGTTCTCGAGTTCCATTGCACAGATATCGTGGGAAAATGAGGTGGGGCAGCGGATTAACCCCTGATGGGCCTGTAACTTAGGATACACATGCTATCAAAGATCATAGTTGCAGATACGACAGTGTAGCACAACTATGCACGTAAAGTCAGAACATGACTAGAGTGACCTGATTGATATACCTCATCTCTCACGACCGCTTGAAAGAGATACATCCTGGGAATGTTATGGAAGATTGCGCTGGGGGTTGGTTACGGACCAGCTGCTCCAATTTGAACAGAATCCACATTTTCCCTTCCAGGCTCAGTTGGTTGGCTGCAAGTCACACCGTCAAGTGAAAGTCGGAGGAATATGTTGTGGCAGGGTACAGGAGGCGAGTGTCACCGATATGGTACATAGTAGCCAACAACGTTACAACATATACTGCCGATGCTTGGTATGCCGTCCCAACCCGACACGTCCTCATTGCCGGAAAAGAAACCCTTGTATGAGGCCAGCACGCAGTTCAAGAGCTGGCGATTTTCACCAGAACAGTTGGCTAGTGTTCGCGAGACATTGAATTCTGCTGCCGTCGCAGCGATCAGGAATGCGTTCGAGGCCGACGAGGTATCTCTTGTCAGCGCACACCACGCAATCGTACCAACTGAATTGTGTAGCCCGGATCTTCAGCCAATGTGTCCTTTCTTAACGCTCAGGAGGAACACCTCCTCGTCAAACTCTACATCACCAAAATTCCCCAACTATGTGGACACTTCCGGTTCCCTGAGGAGGTCGAGGCCACCGCAATATCCTATCTCAAACGCTTTTATCTCAGAAACACTGTCATGGACTGGCATCCCAAGAATGTCATGTACGTTTGTCTGTGGTGTCATCATTTTCCCTCACTGACGAGGCGACGGCATCTAGGTTAACAGCTTTATTTTTGGCGACCAAGACGACGAACAACCCTATATCTCTGGACTCATACACGTCCAACATCCCTCGAACATCTCCTTCCGATGTTCTTGACCTGGAATTCCTTGTAGCTCAAAGCCTAAGCTTCGACTTTGCGGTATGGCACTCCCATCGCGCGTTGTGGGGCCTCTGGCTTGACCTCCAGGTGCGACGCCCACCAGTCGTCCGCTTTTTCGCTCATACCCTTCCAGTCGCTGTCAGATATCACGGAGGACCAGAGATCACGGGATGTGTACGAGACAGCGCTCAAGCACGTCCGCAACTCACGTTTCACTGATGCCGAACTCATCTACGCACCATCCCAAATAGCACTCGCAACGCTGTCGCTTGCTTCTCCACTTCTTGCCCAGAAATGGCTCGACTCCAAATTACCAGGGGTTGGCGAGACATCCCCAGAAACACTCCAGGGTGCTGTCAATGTAATCAAGGTCCTGATTACACACACAGGGCATCCACCAGATGTCGAAGCAGTCCGAGAAGTCGATCGTAGGCTCAAGTTATGCAAGAATCCGGACAAGGTGGTTGGAAGCAAGGCGTATCTCGCTCGGAAAGCGGAGGAAGAACGTAAAGCAGAGGCGAAACGCAACAGAAAGGCTGAAGACGTACGCCGTGCCCTGGAAGGCGAAGATCCCTTCGGCAGCGCACTCAACGAGGGGCAACGTCCACAACCTATAACGGAACTCGATGATGACGATGATTGACATCCATGTTTTGTGTGACTGTCTTTGTATGCCCATTTTTGCCCATCAAAAAAATTTGATCTTCATTCACGAATGTGGTACATTTCACAAGAATACAAGGTTGACTGAGGAAGTGTTGCCCACAAATTGGGATCAAAGTACCATCCCAAGCGACACATGATGTTCGATGGGGTGGACAAAGGGGGTGACATGTTGTTGGCTACATATTGACCTTGCAGACCATGGCCACAAGGGCTGGATCAGCAAGGCTTCGACAGAGCCGAGAAAGTTAAAGGAGGGGAAAAAGCCATCATTCTCGTATGCATAGTCTACCACGTTTAGCACATCTCGATCATTCTTACCCCCAAGAGTTGGTCCCCGAGAAGAAATGTTGACAACGATAGTTGAACGGAGCCGGTAACGGATACAAGGGATATGACTGTGCATGGATACATGACATACTGGGTGGCGTTTAGAAACCTGTGGGGATGGTAAGGAGAAAGCTGGGTGTAAACATTGGAGACTGACAGCATTGGCAATCAAAGGGACAAAGTGGGGTATCTGGACAAGATGGATTCAGAACAGAGCGGGGAGGGATTGGATGAGCTTCAGATGGTCACCTCCGCCCGTGGTAGAGATGCCTAACTCGTCCTCCTTGTAGATATTGTAGCCATCGATTGTCTTGCGACCTGGGGGCAATGGGGATGATGGGAGATAAAGAAAGGAGAGACGCACGAGGGTCGGATCCCCTGGAATCTTTGAAGTGGTCGTTGTCTGCGTTTGTGTGCTTTTTTTCTCGACGTCGTTTTTGGGAGGGTTGTTTCTTGCAAGGGTCGAGGATGGTTTCTGGATGGCGAGACTTTGTAGGGATCTTTTGTTGTTGAGAGGGCGAAGTTTTTATTTTTTTCTTTGGAGGTGCGGCGAATATGTCGTCGATTTCTGAGCGAGCCATGCAGGAGAGTTTGGGCGCGTGAGACAACCACGACGACGACCACCATGCTGTGAGTGTTCCGCTCCTCGTCCCCCGTTCTGCCCCCGCACTCTCCGCTCACCCCGCAGCGCAGGCCCCAGCAGCCACGAAACCAGACCCCGCAGAACGCGAGCGCACCGCCCTTTCCACAGTCCGCCGCCCTCACCGAGCCCTTGTTCAATCTCGACTCCAATGCTGCCGCAAAACAGATGGCCGCCCTCAACGTTGTCAACATGCAGCGTCAGCTCACAAACGCTTACCCGCGTCCGCCCGTGCCGTCTCCGTCCCAGATTTCGCTGAGCGGAACAACTCCGGCATCATTTCTCGGCGGAATCTCTTCCCCTTATAATCAGTCAAATGCGCTCCAGCCTCCCATTCTGGAAGCTCCCGCCACTATGCAATTCTCCCCCCATTCCAGTCTTCAGCCCGCCTTCCCTCCCGCTCACAACTTCCATCCCAGCCCCGCATCGCTCGAGCCTTCCATGCCATCTTCCAACGTTCCACCCCGCCATCCCCCGAACATGACAATGATCAAGAGCAAGCAGCGCGGTTTCTTGAGTGGCCTCGCAAACGTCCATCTCACCAGGGGTAATCCGCTTCCCCCCGCTTTGACCGCCGTTCCATGTCCAACCAACTATGACCTCGGATCCTCACCCTGGAAAAATCTGGAATGTTCCACTGAAGTCGGTGCATTTCGTTTAGCTGGAAAGGACGTCGACTTGTTCAAACTGTGGGGCATCGTATGGCACCTCGGTGGCGGCCAAAAGGTATCTTTATCAATGTCATACATCATCTGCCGTAGGTTGATCATCCTCTACACTCAATTATCTAGGTAACGCAACAGAACGCATGGCCACAACTTCTCTCGCAGTTCGATCTTCCTGAATATCTACCTGTCCCTATGCCCAATGGTCAGCGTGCCACCTCCGCCATCTTGGCTCATTATTATAATGCCATCATCCAACCTTTCGAGGAGGTTTATCGTCGCAACGTCCAGGACACGAGTCGCAAGGCAATGATGACAACGGGCCGTCCCTCTGGCGCACCCGTAGTCTCAAACCACCCCCCCAATATGCATCCCCAAACATCAAGTTCAGCACTCCCACGTCCCTCTTCTCAGTTATCTGGTTCTGTTAACAACATGATGGGATTGCTGAACCAGTCCGTGTCAGGCGGACAGCACACGTCGGTTTCGATCACCGGTAGCCCCACTGCCCCTGCGTCACAAACATTACCTCAGAGTCCCCATCCACAGCATGGGGTGCCTAACACATCTCTCTCAGGAACACATGGCTTCTCGGACTCTTTAGCCGGCCATTCGTTGGTGCCATCACTAAGCAGCACAACCATCGGACCCCTTCCTAGCTCTGCAGGAAATGAGCACCACGAGCAAGATGCTCCGGGAATGAAAAGAAGGTTCGAGTCCGAGGAACTCGATGGAAAGCGTGCAAAGTTGAAGATGGGTGAGTTTCATTCATTAACGTTTGATGTACGTAATTAGTGACATTGAGCGGCCGATAAATAAGGTGGGACAGAATTGCCAGACGTTGTCAGTGCTTTCTATTCCCCTTCCTTGAAACCTCTAACCATCCTCACAGCTGCCCCCCATGCCAGCGTCGGTGGACCGGTCGCTCCCCCAGAACCCAACATCCTCGGTACCACCTCCCGTCCCGTCTCGTCCACGTTCTCAGTTCGCGAGGACCAAAATCGAGTACATTCCGCTAGCGCGTGAAGTGGACACCCATGGAGGACGTGACCTTAACTTATTGGAAGAGGAATACCTTCGCGCTCAACGTCGCCCTATGCGGGATATCAACGAATGGGGAACCGTGGACATAGAAGCGCTCACGATGTCCATTCGCTGTCGACTTACGGTCGAACTATCATATGCTCTGACCACGCTCACCCTTCTTTCGACAATGAAAGGCCCTACTCCCGGTTCGGGCTTTCCCATTGCACAGTGTACCGATCTGTTGGAGGAAGTATTGGATCTGTTGGAGGAAGAAGCATTCGACGGGGTTGCTGATACGCCCCAGTATTGCTTGATTGGGGATACCCATATACCCCGCCATCGTGAATTGGTAACTTTTGCTCTCGAAACTGAGTCGCTGCCATTCGCGGGATTGAAAAGCGAGCAAAACGTGCGGAAGCCGGGTCTTGGCCCCCGGCATCGTTCAAGTCATATCATTCTTGCCGTGATGAATATCATCCGAAATTTGTCTGTTATTCCGGACAACATGCAGTTCATGGCGAGGCACGACCGGACGCTAGAATTGGTATTGCGTGTTTGCGGAGTCATTGTCCCGCAGGAGGGCGGTCCACCGAGACCAACATCACCTGCTCTCTCTATTCCTGATGTCATCAATGTCCGCAAGGATGTTCTCAATATTCTGTCCAATCTCTCGGTCATGATCTCTTTCCCCCAATCCACCCCCCCCTCCGAGTCTACTACCCGCATTTGCACACAGATATTCGAGCTCGTTGCATCCATCCTAATCGAACCGGCAGATGCAATACCCCCTACGCAAATGCTGAAGCTCAGTGGTATCCCTTTCCACAAATGCAAGCCACCATCTCTTTCTGATGTGGCCCTCGATGTCTTCACACGCATTGCCCACCTGGATCGCAATCGGAAAATATTTTCTGCAGTCATACCACAGCAGTGGTTGTGGCGCCTGCTGGAGACCCTCGTCTATCGTCTGCCAGTGAGCGATCCTGATTTTGCATTTCTCTCACGAGAATCGTGGCTGTCATACCTTGAGAAGGCGACGATGGCGATATACGCCATCGCGTTCCTATCCCCTCCGGAATTAAAGAAAAAAATAAGGTCGGATCGGTCGCTTCACTTCTCGCAGATTATGCTTCGCATGGCCCAAAGGTTTGCCGCAGCCAATGCTTCGCCAGAGGCCCGACAGTGGTTCTTGAGTACTGCGCGCAGAGCAATCGAAGCAATGAAGGCCATTGATGGTGGCGAGGATGCCTTCGACACTTCTCAAGCTACACAGCCAACGCTTGCGTTCGGGATGGGCTTTGGAGAGTCGAGAGAAACAAACGTGGAGAAGGGGATGGGAATGCTCGCTGGTCGTCGGGATGCGGCATGGGAACTGCTCACGCAGAGAGATCTGGATCAGACAATGTTCGCCGAGTTGGAGAGTCTAATGAGAGTAGAATGAGGGTTCCATATGTTTTCTCTGATTTTAATGTCATGTACATATCTATCTATCCTCGTCCTTGAGGTTGAGGCAATCCGCACAGCGCAAAGCGCTGGTAATGTGATCTGATACATGACCGTTCTCCATTTTGACCACAACTACAACCAACATCAGGATTCAGCGCCGTATTCCAGCACTAGAGGCATTTGGTTCACATGCCTGTTGATATTGCCCCCCCTCCCCGGTACTCTCAGCATGGTCTCGGGGACACCCTGCACAATAGCTGCCCATCGGACGTGTCTGGTCTCCAGCTACTTATTGTACCAGCCCTAGACGGCATAAACTTCCAGAAGGGCTATGTTGGCGCTGAAGGGGAACACGCAGCAATGGAGGGGGAAGTGCACCTCAAGGGTGCTCAACCCGGCGCATGGAAGAAACTGTCAGTCCGTCCAATTCCTCTTGGTGATGGCCTGACCGAACTGGGTGAAAGGTCTGTGTCTTTGCGCACGACAGAGTCTGTACACGGACGGGAAATTGAACTCTGCGTTTCTGAGATGGACGTGGCTTCATTCCCGCTTAACTCTTACGAAGCCATTCCGGCCTCTTTCCCATTCGCCATACCGCTCATGCCAGATGTGCCGCAATGTGTCCACACCCTACGCTCCTCAGTGATGCACGTACTAAATGCGACGCTGCACCCAGTGGATCCAACACTCCCCTCTATATCAAGAGAACTGTTGGTACACACGAGACGCTATATTTCACACACGCATACCGTTGCGATCTCACCTGAGAAGCACGTAATGCATTATCCGGTGCGTGTGGAGGTAGAGATTCCAAAATCAACTTTCATTGCGGGAGAACCGATCCCTGTCTATGTTACGGTCCCCCCTCCACCTCCCCAGCTTGTCCTGGAGGGAGGACTCAGGCTCCGTAATGTCAAGACAGAGCTCCTTCGCATAGTCGAGCTTAAGTGTTTCGACGATTTGGAGCGCGAGTTGCAGAATCCTTCGCAGGAAGCTACGGAACGACCAATAGGCGAAATCAACGATTCTCCGCTTGAGGGTCCTTCATCTGCAGCAATCGCTTCAACGGTGGAGAAACCAAGTGATCGCTTGTTGGACTCTCTCTCACCTTTCGCTACTACATATACAACAGTCATGTCCCGTTCTGGGGCATCTTGCAGGTTCCATACCTCGCATCCAGTTCGACTACGCTTCGTTCTACATCAAGCTTCGCCATCTGCTTCCTCACCCGATCGACCACGGTCCCTAGCTGAAGGGGATTACGCCTACGTGGAGAATGACCCACAATGCGTTTCCATCACACAAACAACACTTCTGCACAAAGTATCGTTCTTATTAAATGTCCACACTTCCTTTGTCGACATCGCGAGCAGGACAGAAACGTTGTACACGATTCCCATTCCTGTCAACGTGATCCCACCCCCCGCTCCACTGCCTGAGGTTGAAGAGTGGGTGGATACTGCATATCAAAAGAAGCATGATCGTCCACCACTCAGGACCGTGCGACAAGAAGAAGACACCGAAATTTCCGCTCCTTTATATCACGAAGGAGAGGCTGGTCCAAGCTACACACAACATGGAGCCCCTCCTCCATTCGAAGACAGAGACGTTCCTCCACCGCCCTTTTTTCCATCGGAAGCATCTACATCTACTGGTCTGCCCACGTTCCAGGAGTCGGAGAACGAGATATATATTCCTACCAACACGGAAGAACAGTTTGCGGCCCCCGTGGCAGAGACAATGATAGTCGGTGAAGGAGTCATATTTGGTTTTTCCTCTTCCCAACAGTTCGATGGCCACACCGACCCGCTACATCGGACATCGACCCCTCCGCCTTCGGTTGAAGAGGCGGTACAAGACCCTGAAGTTACCGAGTTTGTCGACCTTTCTGAACCACGGCGAGTCTTGGGGCTGATTGTAGAAGAGCAATCACCCCCCCCTCCCCCGCCTCTAGACGATCCATCCGATCCACCCCCTTCCATAGATTCCGTCTTTAGATCCCCGACGTCGTCTGGCTCTGTTCAAACCCATCCTTCCACAGGCATACCTCATCACTCGTTCACCCATGATCACCACTCGTTATCACAAGCTGGTGAAGTCATGGATCAAGGATCGTCGCATGTACCGGCGCCGCCACCCTATCTGACGCCCAATGACCAAGAGCAGGTTGCGAGACCTCCGCCTTACGTGGACTTTATTCCTGTACATGATAACGATCATCGGTGAAACGTGTTTATGGGTCACTACCAATTGGGCTGGCCTATGTTTGCTGTTCGGACGAGCGGTAACCGCGGCCACGGTTGTTGAGTCTACTGTCCAATAACCGACTAGGATTAAGGAAGCAATTACAAGAGGAATGTTTGGAGGCGTATTCATATATATCAAGGGTTCATGGAATGAATCATGGGATAAGCGACAAGATAGTAGTTTTCCAGAATGATAACAGATGAATAGCTCAACAATTGCAAGCATCTTTCCCTTTGACTTGGTTTTCCTCCAAGTTAACGGCGTCTTCTTGCCGTGAAGTACCTGCTCGACTACCTGCAACGGCGTTTCTGCCAGCACCACGGTTAGACGCCAAGATGTGCTCGATTGGTATTTTCTTGGCTGGATGTGATTTAGTGAGGCACAAGAGGAAAGTCAAGTCAAGGAAGCGGACCGATTTCCGTGAAAATCTCTACGATACCCTCTCCGGTCTTGGCACTGGTCTCGAAGAAAAGCAACCCAGCCTCTGTGGCGTAGGCCTGAGCTTCCTCGCGGGGAACTTGTCGTAGTGATTCTTCGCCGGGGCCGGGACTGGGAGCCTCTCCTGGGGTTGCGGTGGCATCATCTGCCTCGTCTTCAGACTCGGATGGAGGGGTTGCGCCTGGGAGGGAGGGAGATGGCTGGACCAAGTCAACTTTGTTCCCGGCAAGTGCGATCACGATATTGGGGTTGGCTTGTCTTTGCAATTCCTTGACCCACGACTTTGCTTTCTCGAGACTGGAAGCTTTGGTGATGTCATAGACAACGACGGCAGCCTGAGCGTTGCGATAGTACATGGGCTATGAAAAGGAAATATAGTCAGGGTAGATAAA
Source organism: Caloboletus inedulis (assembly GCA_038092355.1). Taxonomy (NCBI): domain Eukaryota; kingdom Fungi; phylum Basidiomycota; class Agaricomycetes; order Boletales; family Boletaceae; genus Caloboletus; species Caloboletus inedulis. The sequence goes on from JBBPQD010000296.1 coordinate 11,589, forward strand.
ACGAGAGCGGGGGGGACTGACGGCGAGAGAATGAAAGCGCTCCTGGCCGGCAGTATCCCAAATCTCGTAACGCAGTACACGATCTTCTAGACGACATTTCTGGGTCAAGAAGGCAGCACCGATAGTGGGTTCTTTGTTCGGTTGGAATTCGTTGGAGACCTAGCGAGGGCGAGGAAATAGCGTGTCCAGCCAGGTTATGTGACCTTGAGATGGCGACTCACGAATCGAAGAACGACGGAGGACTTGCCAACGGCAGCCTCGCCTGGTTGGATGAGAGGTGAGGGAATTGAAGCATGGGAACGAAGAGGAGGGACATACCGAGAAGAACGAGCTTGACCTGAACAGATTTGTCCACAGAACCTGCTGCAGCATCGGCCATGTTTGTCGAGAGGAGGTCTCTAGGAAAGTATGAACGACAGTCAACTGGGGAGGAACGTCGTAGTCAGAGATCTGTGTTTTTGCGGTTTTATTTACTCTTGTTTTCACTCTCTCTTGTAAGTACTCACTCCATGTCGGTTGCGTTTCGTCCAACTCCAGCGAGTTTCCCTCCCCACAATGCCAATTATCTCCAGAAACATCTCCATTCAGCTCCAGTAAACTATCACCCCCTCGTGCGTCGTATTCCTCTCTCACGAGCCCAGCTCACCCACATATACAGAACCCAATCACCTTTCTCTTGCATGCCGCTCTCGTATACCCAGAAAAGCTTGCCCTTGTCCATCCCGATGCCGACCAGCCAGCTTTCTACTCTTATAGTATATGGTAATTCTGTCGCCCACACGCTCCTCTCACTCTTGCTCAATTCACAAAGGGCTCAACGCATCCAGAATTTCGCATATGCCATCATACAGGCAGGAATTCGCCCAGGTGATCGTGTTGCAATTCTGGCTCCAAATTCGTGGGTCTCCGCTCCGTTCTCCCACACATCTCGGCTCACCCCCCACGCCTGCCAGCCCCATGATTGCAGGCAAATGTCTCCGTCATTTCCTAGCCCATGCCCATTGATCCAGGCTTGTAGATGCCCACTTTGGTGTTCTTGCCGCTCGCGCCGTCCTTACCCCGATCAACACGCGCCTAACTCCTCCAGAAATCGCTTACATCCTCGAGCACAGCGAATCCAAGCTCATACTTGTCGACCACGAGTGCTTATGTCTCATCCCAAACACCAAAGTTCCCACCATCGTCTGCCACGATACCGGTACGCTTGGGGACCCATACGAAGATTTTCTGAGTGCGGGTCGAAAATTCAGTTCTGAGAGAGGCTGGCCTGGCCTTGATGTAGAAACCAACGAAGACGCTCCTGCAGTTCTCTGTTACACGTAAGATCCCATTCCCTTGACATTGCCATTACCCCAGATTTAAGCCCGATCCCAGTTCTGGTACTACCGGTAGGGTGCGCGCTCGGACGTCTGACTCCCCAGATGATGATGATCTAATGTTGTTTTAGCCAAAAGGCGTCGTCACTACCCTCCGAGGTCCATATTCTTGCCCTTTAAGCATCAGTTTAGTGGCTGAAGTCGAGTTTCAGGTTCCTACCTTGCGGCAATAGCGAACGCTTTCGAGGCAAGGTAGGTATTCACTCTCGTAGTCGACGCTATCGTCAAATTTTGTCTTTGAGAATCAACCGCGAATCTACATACCTATGGTGCTGCCTCTTCTCCTCCCTGGCTACTGTCAAAATGACCCGTCCTATGCAGGGTCCTCCCCATGTTCCATGCTGCAGGATGGACGTTTCCCTGGGCCAATGTTTTTGCGTGTGCAACCCAAGTATGTCTTCATCGTGCGATTTCGTCTCCGATTGCTTGCCATTGACATCTCCACGTAGATCACCCTCCGTCAGGTCAACTATCCCCAGATTTGGAAGCATCTGCTCAACTCTGGTGTCACACATTACTGCGGTGCACCAACAGTCCAGGTCTGTTTCTCTATCAATAAGTCACCACCACATCACAACAGACCCCAACTAGGTTGGAATTGTCAATGATACCTCTAAGCAACCTCTACTGCGTTCTGTTTCTGCCATCATCGCTGGATCCGCGCCGACTGCTCAGTTGATCGGTCAGCTTGAGCAGATTGGGATCAAGCCTGTCCACGTATACGGCCTTACGTGAGTCTTCCTTTCCAATGTCTGTTCCGCTGTTTGACTCGAGCTCA
>JBBPQD010000297.1:0-13732 GCA_038092355.1 Caloboletus inedulis
TTTGGGACATTTTCAATGTCAATGTCCTCGGGTTTCTGTTGAGAGAGCGCCTCGTTCGAGGCAGAGATGGCGGGAAGGAAAGCTTTTACGCGCGCTAGCACTGTGGTGGGTGAGGTGCTATGGGTCATTGGGGATGAAACGATGGGTCGTACGTTCAGAGGGAGGTTCGATCGGACCAGGTAACCGTTCGCGTTCGATATTGAAGAGGGGATTAGGGGACACCGAGCTCGAGGGTGATGTGGTGTTTAGTCGCTCGAGAAGGGTGCCTGGCAGAGGATAGTCTCTCTGAGGAGCCAAGGAAGACAGACTGAAGGAGTAAACGAACCAATTCGGCTTTGTCGTTGGTCGTTGTCCTCTACATCGAGAAAGGGACGGTTATTGGACATGGCGGTGTTTGGAAGGGGATATGTACCGAATCGCGTAGTCAAGCTTGGCTTTACAGCAAACTCTGACCAAGTACTTACCATACCCGTTCGTCGTCGTGTGTGACAGCATCGACGCAAGTAATCCCACATCGTCTCTACAGGAACGCGACAATGCCTACGCCTCCTCGGGTACGCGTCGTGGTCCAGCTTCCACACAACAGACCCGACGATCCACACCCCAATCCTCCCCATGTATGTCTATCCTATCTAGACAACCCAGTAAACCGAATCTGATAACCGCGCTCAGATAGAATGGAACGCCGAGAAGGCGAACATCCTCTGGGAGGTCATTGCGCTCAGTCGGACGAGCGATAATGGTGGTACAGACTGTGCGCCTTCTCCCTTTCACTCCCCGCCCGTCCCTCTCACCGAACACACGTACACAGGGAAGGGCCTTGCTGCCCATCTAGAAGTACCCTTACCCTACCTCCTCTATCGCGCACAGGCCCGGTACGAGGAGGACCTTCGTGGGTTGCAAGACATCCGAGGCGTCCTCTCGACCCCCGCATCCCCTCCAACCCTCTTCTCCGCTGCTCCGTCGTCTCCCGCTATTCCTACGCCTCCCTCTGCGGACGCGACACCTACTATTTCTTCTTCTAACCCGCTAGCCATCAAGATTCCCCCGTGCAAATTCACGGGGATCGCTTCTCCCACCGCACGGCGGCTCTCTGTGAGCCAAAGGATGACCACGCCGCTGGGCGTGAGAGCGCGCTTGAACTCGTTGACGCACAAGTCGCCGTCCAAGCCTCGCGGGGGCCAGGGACACCCGACACATGGCAAGACATCCTCGTCCACCGCCACGTTGCAAGGCATCAAACGCCCCACGGGTCCGCTCTCCGCGCCACCACGCACGACCTCCCCGTTCTCTGACGAGGCTGAGAGCGAATCGAGCGATGAGGAGGAACTGGCACAGAGAAAGGAGGAAGAGATGGAGAGGCAGGCGGAAGAGCAGGAGCACCTGGATAGGAAACTTGCGCAGCTGCAGAAGATGATGACGAGCGAGAGACTGGGGCTTGTGAGATCACCGGTGTCTCCTGAAAAGGGCAAGGAACGCGAAGATCCGAGACGAGACGAGATCGTGCGTGGCCGTCCTCCGTTCCCTACTTCCGCCATTGCGGTGCGTGCCCATTCTAGTGGGAAGGGCGGCTCTGGGACCACACCGAGTTCACCGAGTAAACTCAGGTTCAACGAGCGTATCGGATTGGACGCTCGGCTCGCAGAGTTCACAAGTGCTGCACGGAATAGCGATCACAGTGCGAGCGTGTCGAGTGCATCTTCGCCTCAAGGCTCGATTCCATCTATTCCGTCACCTTCCATATCTTCTCCCTCGCCACCACCGGTACATCGCCACACTTCCTCCTCGCATGACCCCTCTCAAGTTCCGAGTCAATATCAAACGCAAGCAATGTCCCACCTCCACCCGAACTCTCAACCTGTATCACTTGCAAGTCCCCCAATGCCGCGACACCTCTCGCCGACCAAGTCTAGCTCTCCACCTGCAGTGTCCGTGCGGAACGCAAGGGGCAATGCTCATACGCGACAAGGATTCGGTGCGCTGGGGGCTGCAGGTGTAAGCGAGGGGGAGAGCAATCATGGGAGTTCGGCGAGCAGCTTCAGTGATCTGAGTGGTAAGCACTTGAACGTTCTGGCTGTAGAAGGTCGTTAACGTAGGCCGCTGCTGGTAGACGCGAGCTTGTCGGCCTCTGCCCTGGAGAGCGCACTTATGTCCAATATTCGTGGGACGGGGTCAAGGTTGTGAGTTATTTGTTCCGTGTTCGCGGTCCTCTGAATACCTATTGTGTTTCTGTCATAGCTCTGCAATTGCGAGAAGTAGATTGGGCGGGCGAGGAATTCGACAATAGATGACTGTAGGTTTACTTGCTGTGCCCCCGCACAGCTTGTAAATTTCCTCGATTAAAGGTACTTTATTTCGGAAGGATCTGGTCAACGTGTTGTATTGTATACTTTAATATCACTGCGTACTGCGCTTGCTTACCGAGATGCTGGCTAATCTGACGCGTCGTCTACTTCCACTGATTTCTGGGTCCTTCGTGGAGGGCTTGCGTGTCCATGGTCACTGAGGTATTTAATCCTCAACGCCGGTCGCTTTCGAGGAGTGCATGATTTACACACCTTCCTGATCGAGCACCTCGAACCCGGCCCTTGCCAGCGTACTCGGGGCAACCGTCACCCACGTTGTCGACCCCTCCACCTGATCATCTACCGTACGGATACAACTTACGACAACTGCCGCCGTCCAGATTCCACATTCAGACTTCGAAGATCCAGTTCCCTGGACTGTAAACCATGCGGATGACGTTTGTCACCGAAGTGGGCGAGAGCTACTGTGTGGAGATAGACCCGGATATGAAGCTCCAGGACGTAAAGGCACTTCTCGAGGCCGAGGTGAGCCACTGGTCATATCTCGTGAACGCCGCCTCGTCTGATGGCGCACAGTCTGGCGTCCCTGTATCGGAGCAAACCATCTCAATAGATGGACGCGAGCTTAGCCAACTATCGGCGACGATGAGCGGCCTTGGTGTGTCTGATGACGCCATGTTGCTGCTCAGGCGAAGGATTATGCCCCCTGGCGGGAGGTGGGTCTACAAGAGTGCCCTGCTCACATATTGCTGGTGGCTTACTCCTCGTGTCCTTCTGCGATCGCGTTGCCCTCGGTGGTTGATTCGGCGTCATTCATCTCGTAGAGAACCGTCACAGGACGCAGAGATGATGCGGTTACAGCTCTTGGGCAACCCTGAGCTACTGAGCCAAGTTCAACAAGTCCGTCCATTTAGATCTTGTTTTGTCTCTCTCCTCCACCCCGAGTTGACCTATTTTACAACAGACCCAACCCGAATTGGCTGATGCGGCGATGAATTCACCCCCTCGATTCGCCGAACTCTTTAGGCAACTGCGTGGACGGCAAAGTGAGGTCGAGCTAGCGCGACAACGCGAGATTGAGAGACTCAACGCCGACCCGTTCGACGTTGAGGCACAAAGGAGAATAGAAGAGGCTATACAACAGCAGGCTATCATAGAGAACATGGAGCATGCACTCGAATATAGTCCGGAGACGTTCGGGAGGGTGACTATGCTTTAGTGAGTTGGTTTCATGTTTGTCCGTGCCGGAGGGGGGAGGCGTAGAGGCGTCGAGGGATTGCTAATGTGAAGGGCATTGGTAGTGTTCCGGTTGAGGTTAACTCGCACCCCGTGAAGGCGTTCGTAGACAGTGGTGCACAAAGTACTATAAGTGAGCTGATCGAGACACTTGATCGTTTCTTTCTTGGGCTGACACTATTTTACTGCCAGTGAGTCCGGAATGTGCTGAAGCATGCGGGTACGTCTGTGATTACACACCCCACCCCCAACATGCTTGTTCATCGGGATATGTACATGACACCCAGGATCATGCGCCTCGTGGACACACGGTTCGCTGGTATCGCTAGAGGTGTAGGAACCGCCAAGATTCTCGGAAGGGTACACAGTGCACAACTAAAGCTGGCAGACCTCCACTTGCCGTGTTCATTCACCGTCATGGAGGTGAGCTTCACATACTCCCCGAAACTGTGCTTGTTCGTTCTAACCACGGCGATGCCAACCAGGGGCGACACGTCGACCTTTTGCTTGGACTCGACATGCTCAAGGCCCATCAAGCTTGTATAGACCTCCAGAAAGGTGTCCTCCGCATCCAAGGACGCGAAGTTTCGTTCCTGTCTGAACACGAGCTCCCGGACAAAGCGCGTATACTGGAAGAAGGAGTGGACGCGGAAGGATCCCTCCCCTCCCCTCAGCCCGTCGCTACTTCCCCTGGTTCTTCATCGTCGCTCAGAGGAGGATCGTCGGTGCCGCAGAATCCCGGCTCGGGGTCAAGGTTCCCTGGAACAGGAAATACCCTAAGCAGTGCGTCGGCTGGGAGGGCAGCGAGTACCGCACGAAAATACCCCGAAGGCGACGTTCAGGCACTCGTTGGTCTTGGAGCGTCGAGGGAGCAGGCTATCCAATTGCTAACTGCTAGCGGAGGAAACGTGGATGTCGCTGCGAGTATGCTGTTCGGATGAGGACGAGGACGGGGAAGGTCAGATGGAGTATGCGAGTATAAGGAGGGCCGATTTCAAAAATGGACGGATAGAGGTTGAATGAAAGATCAAGCTCGAATGAACGCCATGTACAGTAGTGTGCACTAAAAGATATTTAGAATTCGAAAGAACAGGGACTTTGACTTCGCAAAACCCACAACGGTAAATATTGCCCTGGACTATTCTATACTTTGCACTGCAAGTCCTCAAATTTCAATAGCAGATCAAATAACGGCTACAAAAAGCAAGTGCAACGGGGCAAAGAGGAGACAAAGGTAGAGAGCTAGGCACCGAGATGTATATATAAGACACGTTGATCCAATGATAAATCTTGATCGTCTCACCATCGTCCACTGCCCACAAAGTCCCAATGACAGAACTAAATCCAGCAAACTGCATCGCCGACGCTAGATGGATCACCCCGTCTGGACTCTCTTCGTCTCCAACGGTCGTCGTACGACAGGCAGAGAGGTAAGTGAACTCGGGGTTCTCTAAATCGTATTGGATGATTCGTTGGATGGTGAAGTGTCCGTCGTGGAGAGCGAACGCAGACTCGAACGGTTGTTTGCAATTGGGGATACCATGACATGCAAGGTGTACCCATTCATTCTTACCACCTACGTCGACGACTCGGGCAATGCAGGATTCCGGACCCTCGATGCGCATGAAGGTGGCGAGACCATCGACGCGCGGACCAACGTTGGCCAGCTCGGCGCCAACGGAAACGAGTTCACTCTCGTCCCTGGCTTTCGCTTGCCCTATAGCAACGAAGCATTTCGCTTTTGTTGCAGAATGCGGGAGATTGTACCGTCTGGCACGAATGAGGGCAGCGAGGGTGGGGGTGTAAGACGAGATGTAGAGATCGGGATGATTTTGTTGGCCTGCCCTATATGGACCAGCGTCGTGCAGGGGAAGAGGAAAGAACTCGGCAAGATGCGTGATCGAGTTGGATGCTATCGTCTCGAGGAAGTTAACAATGGGGGAAACAACTTCGTCCTATACTTTCCGCAAGATGATGACGAGACCCCCCCTCATGTTCCTTGACTTTGCATCCACAGCCAAGCTATGACAGTTCTCGAACACCTCCCTTGGTGATCGACAGTGGAATGTGAACAGGATCCTGGTCTACTAAGACAACGAGAGCATCGCAGCCATAGCCATACTCGTTCGCATTCACAATGATGATAGGGCCCTCGCGGGCTGCCTGTTGGAGATCGGAAAAGAGCAGGGAGAGGAAGAAACGCGAGAGACCGGGCAACTTGCGAATCTTGGTCATAACTCTTGCCAACTTACTGTTGAGATTGGACACCCGCCGCTCAATCGGATCTGCACGGGGTGAATCGAGGGTATTGTGAATGTCCAAAGTCAGCTGTGTGAACTCGTCTATCAATGTCTTTTCTGCATGGCGGCGGTACGTGAGCTAGCTCCAAAAGACACCCCGGCCTTGTTCCAGAAACTCAACTGCATTGGTAGGAGAGCAGTTGCGAAGACAAGCTGAGAATGCATCTACTGCAAGTGATGATGTGAGGCCCTTGGGGACAGTAGGATATCGGGGTAAGGACGGTAGAGTAGCGAGGTGATGAATAAGTAATCGAAGAGATGTTTCATACAGTCGTTCAGGGGAGAGCGTCCCATCAACGAAGAGGTAGGCCAGTTCTCCTTGAAAGCCAACAGCCACCTTTGCGACGTGTCAGTAACGCGTCCGAGTTTTGTGCGTGAGACGTCGCAATACCCGAGGATGAGCATTCTAACGTCGTCATGTCCGAGTTGCAGGCAAGTCTACTACTGCGTGAAGCTGCTTAAAATTACTGATGCCCTTCGTTTAGAGCTGGGATAGGGCATTTGGCCGAGCTTGAATATGTCATTGGGAAAACGTTCCAGTGGGGACACGCTGGTGAGGTCGCCTTCCCATATTATCCTCATCCGCATAAACCGAGTTTTTCGGTAGACCATCTCAGCACCCAATATTTATATAGACGTCCGCGTTTCACTTAAGACGTGGAGTTATAGTCTCATGCTCGTGTTGATCTCCCACGATGCTTGTACCCGGTCGGGGCTCGATATGTCGAATCATGTTTATTTAGCAAGCGATACGAATTCGTGGATGATAGCGAGGTGTTCGGAGAGAAGACAGAGTGTATGGGAGAGATTTGAAGCTGGTTCAAGCGAGAAATGCGTGCTTAACCTAAACCCATATGAATGGAGGGATTGTCGGACAGTATGTTTGGCGTCGAGGTACGTGGTGGAGCGACTTCACTGAGTGGATCGAGGGGTACGGTCCTCGGGATGAATCCATAGAGTTACTCGCCGGCGTGGTTGATAGGAGGCTGTAGTTAATATAGCGGCCAAGACACCAAACCAGGATTTTACATTTCCAAGCATCGACGTTTGTGAGATGATGGACACTGTGGACCGGATTTCCGACCAAACCCGAGGCTTCAGCACGTATTCTCGGTGTACACAATGAAACTGCGGCACAGTTTGGGTATATCAGCGATCGTGGGATCCATCATTGCTGCATTTGCGGACGAAGAGAGGTGTAAGCCCACGGCAATTTGCACCTGACTGGATTTCGAGGCAACACTCGCGCGCGTGTAAGTCTAAGCGGTATATAAATCAGGTGACGCTAAAGACAAGCCATGATTCACGAGGTCTGCTGTGTGTACCAAGCACTGCTGGAGTCAAAACCCTCCGGAGGTGTAGAATCCGACTAGTGAGAACATCGTGATCAATCATCCGTGAACAGGGTTCCCAGAAACAGAAGCTCAGATAAGGTGAGCGTACCTTCTGTCCGCGGGGGTGTCCCGTGAGTCGTCTGTCGCGGTCCATCATCATTTCGTCCCATGAGTCGATGTTGTAGCGAATGGGCTGATATGCCGACGCGTGTCTGAGGACGAGACACGGGCAAGTCATGGGAAAAGACATACCTTGCCTTGGCTCTGGGCCCGTTTAGACGTATTCAAGAGGGTACCCGCGGCTGCGAACATGGTTGTTAGCAGACCTGAAGACGAAAATCAGCGACATCTGACTGGTTTCGGTGTATGTTGAGCAATACCGAACGGAATCAAGGCTTCCCATGGGACTGGCATGTTGACAGAGTGGTGTGGTTGGTTTTGTGCCGGTCGGTGATGAACGGTGAGAGGTATGTTTGCCGTTGTTTGTATTCTGCAGCACACACTCAAACGGGACATGTCGATAAGATCACGAACGGGACAAGTTACTAGTCTGACGAATACGGTGTTTTGGTTCATAAAATGGCCTTGCATTACATTTGATATGCCCCATTTTATTCCAGGAGGTAAAATGCATACTCTCAGGGGTCCTACCCTCCGCTCGATATAAGTGCCCCGAGCAAACCACTCCAAGCCATCAACCTGATCTCCTCCCACAATGACAGACGCACCAACATCCGTGACCTTGTCCACCGGTATAGTGACCGAACTTGCCCTGAACGGCTCGCTTGATTGATTTCATGATAGGATATTCTTTGCCTACCGTTGGGTTTGGCGTGTACCAGCTCGAAGCCTCGCTGTGCCCTGAAGCTGTGGCAAATGCACTGAAAATCGGGTACAGGTGCGGACAGGGCCCTTGGTGTCCTAAATCAACTCTTATCATGCATGAAATCGCTATGCTCTCAGGCATATCGACTCCGCGCAATACTATGAGAATGAGACCGAAGTCGGTGAAGGTGTCCGGAGATCTGGGATTCCACGTGAACAAGTCTTCATCAGTATGTGGTATCTGAAGCTGCGTACTCCTTGTCGAAGCTGACATGGTTGAAAACAGCCTCAAAGGTTTTCAATTCCGACTTTGGATATGAGGATACACTAAAGAGTGTCGAGGAATCGGTTGAAAAGCTCGGCTTCAGCAAGTCTCCTTCCCATACAGTCAGTCCGCACACGTCGACTTACAGAATTTAGGTTACTATGACCTCTTCCTCGTCCACTCCCCCCATGGCGGACGGGATGCAAGGCTCGCGAGATACAAGGCTGTGCTGGAAGCCAAGGCACGTGGCCTCGTGCGCACCGCAGGGGTATCGAACTTGTGCGTTGGCATGACCGTCCGACTCCTTATACTTGCTCATGTTTCTCGTGTAGTTCAGAGAAACATCTCGATGAAATCGAGAAAGCGGGGTTAGAGAAGCCTGCCGTGAACCAAGTCGAAGTGAAAAATAATCTCACCCGGAATTTGGACCGAACAATGCTGATATATGACGAGGACAGCTCCACCCGTGGTGCCAACAGCGCCCAATTGTGACGTACTGCAAGTCAAAGGGGATCATTGTGCAGGCGTACACGCCTTTGGTTAAAGGTAAAGATGTCGCAGAGGGAAAGGGGATTAAACACGAGGTTGTGCTCAGAATTGCGAAGAAAGTACGCCCGTTTTGGGACAATCCTCCAAGTGTATCTCCTAGGTCTGACTGGGAGTACCAATCTAGCACGGCAAGAGTCCCGCACAAGTTCTGATTCGCTGGTCGCTGCAGAAAGGCTTTGTACCACTTCCCAAGGCTACTTCTCCGAATCGGATCGAGGAAAACTTGAAGGTGTTCGATTTCGCCCTCGACGCGGAGGACGTGGCGGCGATTGATGCGCTGGACGAAGGGGCGAGCGGTGCCGTGACCTGGAACCCAGTGGGAGAGGCCTAAAGAATACCTTGTTGTATTACTAAACCACACATGAATGTCAATGTTGCCCGTTCGCCAACGGTTGTCTGATTCCACGGACTCTTGCCATGTCCCCCTCGGATATGTCTCAACGTCGGGTAAGACGATGTGGAATTGTTAGACTGACTGAGTCACGAAATGTTGAAACACCGAGCTGGCAGTGTGGCGTGGTAAGTGTCATGAGACACACGGCTAGGACAGAGGCACGGCGACTTATCCTCCGTTAATGAACACTCCTCCCACAACTCCCCCCGCTCGCCGTCTGCAACGATGATCCCAGCGTCCCCGTCGTCGAGCAGCGCGCTTCCGAGGTGTCTTCTCGCCCTCCTCTTTTTCCTCCTTCACGTCCACCTGTCGTTCGCACAGCCTGCCACGCTTGCTTTCGGTGATTGCTACAATGGTGATACTTCCCGGAAAATGTCGGTCGACACCGTCTATTCGCAGATTATAGACGACCAGACCTTGAACATCACCGTCCTCGGCGACACAGCTGCACAGATCATCAACTTTAACACCAGTCTCGGTATGTTTATTCGTCACTCGCTCGCCCAATTTACTCAAGCACTCGACTATTAGCCGCTACACTCTTCATGGATACTACGACACTCACAATCAATACTTACAGTAGCGGATTTTATTTATGCGATCTCATCCGCCCACCCTCGCCTCTCCCTACCCTTACCCCCCCAAATTCGACCTACTGCCCCATCCAAGCTGGGCCCTATGCCTTTGCGGTGACCATGCCCTTCAACTCCAAAAACTTCTTCACTACCATGGACACACAGCTCCGTGCACTGGATACCAATGAGCAAGAGATCCTGTGTCTCACCGTTGCAACTACCCCACTTCAACCTGGTCCGCTCAATTCGCCATATGGAAGCGCGCATACCATCTTCTGGGCTACCGTCGCTCTAGCAATTGCTTACTGGCTGATCGCTGGCATCGCCCGCATCACCGCTGCATGGGGCCGTGGTTTAAGTCGACCAGCGCCTGGCATCTGGCATCGTGTGCAGAGTGCCGGCTTCATTCTCGCCAGTGCCGTCAGCGGTGAACGTCTAGCAACATCCCCTGCGCTCATAAGATTTTGTATGTCACTTGTCCTGACTGCGGTGTACGCCCTCATCTTTGCAAGGTTCACCCTCATTACGCGATATCATGATGCATACGCAATGGTGTGCCGCGCTGGCCATGGTCGCCGTTCAATGGCCACCATTCATTTGTAGGTCAATTTTCACAGATAGTGTCTTCGGTCCCTTAATTACCTTCTAGACCCGTTGCTCTCGCAGACCGCTTGGGCTACCCTTACATACAGTGAGTTCTACTAAAGGTGTACACGCTCACGGCACCGTAACGCTTTCGATGTTCTAGATGTTACCCTGACACGTAATTCTGACCATTGGAATCCGCTCGACATTCAATCGTACAATCCTCCATCGACGTTCGCAGATCAGCTAAACGATCCGGATTCCGTTCTTTATATCAACACGTCCGTCCCCAATCACCTCTTTCTTCTTCCTCCCGGAACGCCGAATGGGATGGCGGCCTTTGCATGGAGCGTGGGAGTTAGCCCTCGGAATCTCTTTGGGATATGCATTTCCATCTTCCTTGCCATCTTGGCGGGAATCATCATCATCAGCCTGTTTATCTGGATGATCGATTTGATTTTCTCACGGAAGTCACCTTCGACCAGCCTCCCGACCTCCACAAGCAAGGGCCGCAGCCCGCGTCAATCAGCAGGAAGCAAAGATATGCTTGACAACATGGTTGATGAGAGTCGTTCATTGAACGGCCATGCCCATGCGTATCCCACGCTACGACGGCGTTGGCTCCGGCCGGACTTTAGGTCATTTCACACCAGTGTTTTGATCGGTAACCTCGTTCGCGTGCTTTCTCTATTCCATTTCCCTGTGACTGTTTTCTCCGCTTACGAATTTTCCACCGCCACCTCAAGTTCTTCCATTGCCCTTGGGGCACTCTCGTTTGCAGTTTTCTCTGTTATCCTGCCTACACTCTTGTTGCTCCGACTGGCTCGAACACCTACCTCCAAGCTCTACGACGAAACGCGAACTCTCCTGTCACTCGGACCTCTCTATAATCACTTCCGCCCCGGCTCACAGCTTTTCTCTGGATTACTCTTCCTGTCAAACTTAGTCAATGGGGTTGTGATAGGGGGTGGCCAGGGAAGTGGTACAGCTCAGGCTATAGTGATTCTTGTATCGGAGGTTGTCAGTGCATTGATCACGAGCATATGGCTTCCTTGGGGCACGGGGGCGGGCATGAGCCTCATAAGCTTCTTGTTCTGTGTTGCTAGGATCGTGATCGCGGTCTTACTTGTGGTGTTGACACCAACGGTGAGGATAAAGCATCGTTACAGCTCATGACGAATCAATCACTCATACCGTTACTATTTAGATCTCCATTGGCTCGGCTGCTGGTGGCTGGGTCGCCTACGGCATACTCATCGTGTTGTGCCTCGTTTATCTCGCCTTTTTCCTCATCTTGCTGGTCAAATTGACAGAGGCCGTCGTTCGCATATTTGGTCGCGTGGGATTCGATCGATCCCGACGCCCGGTTGATAGTGGTCTCGTTGGCGCACTTGCCATCTTAGGTTGTTGTGGCACTCGCAAGAGTGGGCGTGAGCGCAGACCTTACAAAATATCAGAAGTGCGTGAGTCGTACACTATCCGTGACTCTGGATCGTTCGTACCACCACTCGCGTCGTTTGCCAAACCAGCCCAGGGTTCCGCCGCTTCGCACCACTCTGGGCCGCCTGCTTCAGTGCTCCGTCCCGAGGAAGCTCTCCGTCCGTACAGGGAAGACAGCGATGAAGACGACGAAAGTGCACATATCATGGGTGCATGGCAGCCCTTCCCTGGACCTGGAAACAGAGTGTCCAGCGATCGCACCGAATCCTCACCTCGCACACAAACATCGAATTCCGGATTTTCACGCGTGGGAGGCGGACGTGCGCATTTCGACTCTCCCTATGCGATCGCGGGAGGCAAAGAGGGTTCCACGCTGACGTTTCCAAGTGTGGAGCGGAAAGGATCTGGCCCTGGTGAGAGCTCCATGGCTGTGCGTCACGAAGGAGAAGCGCCAACGCCAACGACGTCTGTGGCCAACGTGGCGAGGATGCCTGTGCTCACCAGCGCAGGGTTGCCGGCAGGTAGAACAATGAGTCAAACTGCGATCATTGTCGGCGAGTTGGCCGCCATCGCTGCGGGGTCAAGCACAGCGTCCGAGTCCCATCCGTTGGTCGAGACTGGGGAGAGAGGGTCTCGTGGTGATAGTGTGGGCAACGTGGATGCAGGGCAGCCGAGGAAGAAGCACTGGTTCAACATTCGCCGTAACCGCAGACATTCAGATGGGTTGGTGCTGGACGACGTGGAAGAAGACGACGGCGCGGTCGCATCCAGTTCGAAGGAGCCTGGTCGATCTTTTGTCGTGATCCGTGATCGACGGCCAATGTCCTCTCGACCCGAGTTGCGGCCTAGTCAGAAACCGAGGCAATCGCTAGACGAGTCTAGTCGATCTTCGTTCGCGGGTAGGAGAAGCGCGAATTCATGATATACACGCAGCACGAGCGACGCCGTTGGGACTTGTTGATATCCGCCTAATGCATATATAAAAGGAGCTTTTTCATCTTGCCCCCTCTCATTCCTCTCTTGTGTAACCCATGCTCCTTTTGCTGCATTGACCGTCGCTCTTATTCGCGAACATCTGCTACATTACCCATGGTACTGCCGGCACGTGTAATACTTGGTGCATTCGCCCTCGCCCTCACTGTTGTGGACCATTTCTTTTCCTTTCTTTTCTTTTCTCTTTTTTTTTTTTTTTGGCTTGTGTCAGTAATACAATATCAGAGGCGAAATATTTATGCATGCGTGATCTCCATCTACCCGTTCGAATCACCGTATGAGAAAGCAAAAGGATGTTATGGTAGATCAATTGTCCCAGGCAAGTCAGAGAGTCATTGGTCAACCCCGCTATATGAGGACGCCATCCTCTTCCTCATCGAGTCCACCTGCACCACGCGCGTTTCCCCCAACCCAGAATACCCGCCAGTCTTCGACAGACTTTCTTAGCCACCCATACATCCCGGCCTCCGCCTTCAGCCGTGCGACGACTTCTTCGGTATGAACGCTATCAAACGAGCGCGCCGACGACTCCGACTCCGTTCGTTCCATGACAGGCGCCGCAATCTCAGGGAGACGGTGCCAATGTCCACCATGCGCCAAGAAACCGGTCTCGCCGATGAACGACTGTCCACGGCGCGGATCCACGAGCGCGACGGCCTTGCCTTTCCCTTTTGTATTGGAGAAGAGCATTGCGAGCGGGATTTCTTGCACTTCGATGCCGTCCTCGTTGAACCCGATGAACTGGAGAAAGGGTGGTGACTGGTGGGCCTTGATGCGTGGTGGTGTCGGTTGTGGGACGCACACGCGCGTGCTGACGCTCGATGGGGGGGAGGTCCATGCGAGGGTGTGGATGGGCGGAGCGTTCTGGATGATCGCGGGAAGTGGCGCGGGGACAATGTGCGTGTTCTTTCCCCTCGTGAGTATATACAC
>JBBPQD010000298.1:0-13703 GCA_038092355.1 Caloboletus inedulis
GGACGCTAGTCTTGTCCTCTTGGAGTATTCCCACACTCTACAGAGCTACCAGATCAACCCTACTGTTCTATTGTTTAACTGCTTGCACTACTAGTGAGTGCTGGTCGTTTCAATGTCCACTGGTGCGGTCATTTTTCCTGCAAGCATACTTATTCTAATCTGCCCAATTCTAGCCACTTTCAAACACATCGATTTCGACAAATGGTCTACCTTATCTGATGATACCGCCGTCCTTTCCAATAATGCCCCCTACATTCCCTGACCGGTTTCTTCACAAGAACTTCCATTTCCCCGTGCGGACGGATCATGGGGCCCACACGAGATCAGTCTAGTACCCCAGATGTTCGATCCCGAACATCCCTACTTGTGCTACACCATTGTTGATCAGCACGAATGCTTTTCTTTACCACAATCTATCGTTTCTCACTGTTTAAAGAACAGCGACTTTTACCGATACCCGCCTCTTCCGCATTGAGGTTACATCAAGCAGACAATAACCTCTGACTGGCATACTGAGGTAGAGTCCTATCGAGATCGCGTATTGCGGTTGTACGAAGAACTCCGGTCAATGGTCCCTGGTCCCTACAAATGCCCCTCAATCGCCGTCACCCGGGCTGAGGACACGCTCTTTGTACTGACTCACAACATCATGTCATATCGTGATGGTGTGGAATATACCCGAGGGCTCCAGCACTTCATCAAAGAGATACATGCTTTCCTCATGTGGGGTTCTAGCCTCCTTGGTCGAACGCTAATGCACAGTAAACCTGCTCGTGCGTGTTTTCGCGGAGCATATGTCTCTTCATTGGCCGATTTCAACCATTTGTCCACTTGCGGCGTCCCTGTCTTTTTTCTTACCGGTTCCCTACCTACCAACCTCCCCCCAACTCGATATGTTCGCATCACAGAACTAAATTCGCTTTGCGAATTTAACACTTGGACTGATGTTCATGCGACCGGTTGCAACAAGGACGTTATCCGAGGGAAACTCGTGCACAGCAAACCGCTGATGTTTTACCCCCCTCACGTCGACTCTTCTGATCCAATGGCTTTTGAACGTGCCGCGCGCGGTTATGCAGCTTGTCTTGATAAACAGTGTTTCGATCGGCGCCTGCTCACAGATACTATCGCTCTTTTCAATCCCCGTGAGTATTGCGTCCATTTTGCGCTGTTTCTTAATCAATCGTTTTCTCTGCAACTCCCTGCCCTTTACTAAGTCGCAAACCAAAGCCCCAAAACAGTGACTGGCATCGCCAGACAAAGGATCTCCGCAAAGATTGGCCCCCATGGGGGTGCGACTGGGATTATATATGGCATTTTCACGCACGCGGCGACGGGTTACCCGAATACACGACTCCCGACTCTCCGATCCCATCCCATGGTGCCCATTTCACATATACGGTTCCTCCTGTCCATCTGCTATCCAACGTACAGTCAGATGAGAAGCGGGCCAAGGTCTGTTTTGTTTGGATTTGCATCCGCCGAATCTGGCTTCTTCGATACGAAGACTACTGGCTCAATCTTTCTTGTCGTGTCGTCGCAACCACGAGCAACAACACCCCCCCATCCCCCTTTCATTTGTATACTCAAACATGGCGAGACATTCTATCGGGACACTGGTGGCAGAAATTTTCTGCGGAATCAAACTACGACCATCGATTCTTCTGGCGTGACGGTGGACCGCTCGTGTTGGGTCCTTCACAAGAGGATCTGGAACGAGAACAAGAAGACCCTAGTCCAGCATACTATTCTCTGCTGGATGATTTATCCCCTCTCCTTTCTCCTGGGCGCCGGTTGGAACTGAAAGATTTTGAAAACAAGGATTTATGCAATCTGGTGGTTTATGACCTCGCTCTTTTGAATCACAAGCTGCAATTCGAGGAGACGGACGATTTTGTCACGCGCATCGATAGCATGTCTCTTCAAGATCGCCATGCCCGTTTGGAAGCTCGTCGCAACTTGTTTCGATCATCCTGGGTCATTCCGCGTGATGCATTTCCTTGGCATGATACTAGCTGGGAGTCTTCGAAGAATTGGAGCCAGGCCATTCTGTGGTATACACAGTTCCGCTTCTTTCTCGCTGCCTGGCCCCGGGAATTTGATAAGGAGGATATTGACTGGGAGAAGGATTTGTCTGGCATGCCCCAGTGGCGTTTCACCGAATACAGCCGCAACCTCATTGTTTTCTACCGCCGGACTGTCATGAATGTCCTAGGTATTGCCGTCGCTCCACTACTTTGCTACCCTTCGCTTCATGATGTCAATCGCGTTTTTTTTTCGATGTAGTCTTCAGAGCCTATCTGGATTTCGTTGTCGTCTACATCTCGTCCTGCAGCTATGATTGTTCTAGTTACGAATGGATACGAATGAAATACACATTGGTTATTGGTTTTGTCGACCGTCATGCCATTCTCGTCTTGTCATGCTTTCATTTGTTGTCACGCTTTCCGTCTCTCGTTGTTCACGTCGTTGTACAATTGTTCTATTTAGATATGGTCTAAATGCATGTTTTCAACCTCAGCGAAAATTCCCTCGATGGTCCGCATAGACTTTTCCCACACTCCCACCTCTGCACTGGCGGCGTGAACGCCGTTCCCCAAGTCTCTTGCTGTCTACATCTCTCTTTTGCCCCAGCCGCGAGTCCGTCACGCTGCTCTCTTTTTGGGGGTTTTCTCGTTGGTTGTCATGGCATCTGAATGTTGCTTCCCACCCCATCTTATGGTTGGCTCGTTTCCGCTTCAATCGCTCAAAATCCTCTGTTTTCTGGGAGTATAGGTAAGTCTCTAACTTTTCGCTCTCATATTGTGTCCGTTGTGGTTCTTTTCTATAGGTGCTCGCAGCAGTCTTGTGCAAGTGGAAGAGCTCGACTGCCATAGATCTGTCATTCTACTTTCTCTTTTAATTTCCTCCTGGCAGCGCTGCGGGCGTCGTTTGGGTTTCATCACTCCCCCTGTCTGGCGCTTACTTTTTGTGTACTTTAATTCAGCCACATTGTCCACACCACTCACTCTGACCTTGTTGTCGTTTGTCCCGGCGTCGTGAACGTCGCTCCTAGAGGACTACCCGACTTCATCTTGCGTTTCTGTTTCCATTGTCCAGGGTGGGCATCCAGTGAGTCTCTAACCTTTTCATTCCATTACCGCATCCATTGTGGTTCGTTTCTTTCCCATTCTTCTAGGGGATTGTCGCGACAGCATTGTGTAAGGGAAACGGGCCCGACCATCACAGTCATCCCCTTCTACTTCGCATGTCTTCCTTTCCCCAGTCATTCTCTTTACTAGTAGCTAGGTGTCGTTTTCGTTAACCTTGACGTCAACCCACAGTTTCTTCATTCTACTTTGTAGGGTTTCTTTTCCGCTAGTGCATGTCTTCCTTTTTATCTTTCTTGACGCCGTTTGGGTTTTATCATTTAGCACCATCCGAGTGCACTCATTCCTTAGGATTCCCTTTTTCTAATACATCTGCCCTTTAACTCCCTCCCAGCGGTGTGGACGTCGCACCATTCGCCATCAATGAATCACAGGATCCGCCTACTTGTATCTTTTAAGACATTAACACGTGCCATCCGCACCGTGTATTTGGTCTACCATACTCCAACTTTTAATCTGACACGCCAATCGCGGTGTATGGTCCAGACTGTCTTTTCCTTAATCATATTCATCTCCTTGTTCTAGTGTCAGTAATCTCTTTTCTTGCAAAGTAATTCCGTCTTTTGACTTTTGGTTTGGTGACCGTGATTTGCATATATTTGCCTTTATGCCTCTCCAGGCTTGCCGTTTGATCTCTATCCACACAAGCTTGCCTCACGCTAGAGCTAGTCGTGAGATCTCTGCATCATGTCCCACGCGGTCGTCTGATCTGCTTCCCCTTCTTCAACCATATCTGGATCCTCATCGCCATCCTCAGCTGGTTCGTCGGGAATAGTAACCCCTCCACGATCACCTGCCACTCACACAGACCTTGGTCGATTTGACTCTATCTGTCCCCCGAACACCTCAATTTCTTTCCCTCTCAACTCGTTGCCTTTTCTCTCGTTGGATGCTGGTCGGGTGGCTTTGAGTGTTCGCCAGTGGCTAAGACGCATTCGCTCCTTCTGTGAAGCTTGCTACTTTTTCGATGAGTATCGTCCCATTCAAGTCATCGAAGTCTTTCCCAATGGCCGGAGATTACAATGGGAAGACTATCACCCAGCAGATGGAGAGAGGTGTCCTTGGTGTGTCCTTCATCCAAGCACTCCCTACGACGACTTTCGACGACAAGTTTGTTTAACGATACGCCTTTATAACCCGTGCCAGTCAGACCCGACTATATGCGTTATATGCTGTGAGCTTTACGCGTGCCACGCTGATCACGAATACAATGCACACGGACCAAGCCTTCTCATGGTTGCCTTTTTAGTTTGGGAGGATATAGCCGTTTGTGACCACATCTTCTCTTTCCTCCACACTCACACACTCATCCGCATTCCTGACTTACGATCGAGGACCCAATATGCTATTTGGTTGGGTTCACCCGTTTGGTTGAATTCAATTGTCTACAAACCATGGTCCTCTCTGCTCCATCTCCATATTCTGGTTGAAGCATATCACGCTCTGCGGAGATCTGGCTTATTGCCCTTGTATGTGTTTCTTTTCGATGCAGTCGATTACTTATTTCAACCACGCAGGGCTCATAGACCAGATGTTGAGGATATTGTCACTTATATAACCGCGCATTCACCATGAGAGCTGGCGATGCTTGCATCCATGGTGACCTGCCCCTCCTGCACGCAACCCTAACGCGCATGGGTTGGAGCGAGCCGAGAAGCTCCCAAGGGTTGAGAGTCGGAGTCAGGATTGTGTCCAAAAATGGTAGAGTACACTTTACTACACTTTGTTTGTACAGACCCTGATCAGGTGCTGCTGAAGGCGAGATGATGCTGGAATCCCGTGTCCGATCTGCCCCGGGTGGC
Source organism: Caloboletus inedulis (assembly GCA_038092355.1). Classification (NCBI taxonomy): domain Eukaryota; kingdom Fungi; phylum Basidiomycota; class Agaricomycetes; order Boletales; family Boletaceae; genus Caloboletus; species Caloboletus inedulis. The sequence goes on from JBBPQD010000298.1 coordinate 4,952, forward strand.
ACCCCTGTTTAGTGGCCTGGTGATCAACTTTGTCCCTTTGGGTTGCCAGGCTATAATTCGTCTCTTCCTCGCTCCGCGCATTCTTGGTGATCGAATCTTCGATGGATTTGTAGTTTAAACTTCTTTCGTGTCTCATCAATCTGGCGTGCTCGTGTTTAGCCATTTCGGTCGCGCCAAGCTCTGAGCGCACCTCAATGGGAAGATAAAAAGATGCACCTATTTTCCTATCCCTCTTTCCCTTGAGATGCCTCTCTTAACGCTGCCAAATGAATCTGCAGGCACTGGCAGCCCTCAGCAGTTTTCTTTCGCATTGTCTCCTGAGCAAGGCGTAAACGAATTCGTGAGTGACCGCCCTCCCATGTTTGTTGGTACTAAGGCGCCTCGCAGCGCATTCGAGTAAAGGAAGCCATCTCTTCCACTCGGCAACTCCTAGAGGTATTTGGTCTGCGATTATCGCACCTTGCCCGCACCTTTGGTGCATTCCAGTATAGTATATCAGAGCTTGGATTCGCAGAGAAGATACCTGCAATGTTGCAACTCGTTCGCCAGTTTAATCCCCACGTGGAGGCCCTCATACAACTTGCCATTGATCTGCAGGCGCTCTGGGGAGAGTTCGCTGCGACAATTCAATCGTCGCTGAGATATCTGCCAAATCTACCAACCTTGCGCTCCTCCATTCCAACTCTTCCATCCCTGACCCTCCGAACCTGCGAGTACTCGATCCACCGCATCTTGGACTGCAGCCGGCATCATATGGATGCTATACTGTCCGTTTGCTCTTCCGGCATCCTTCCAGACATTTCACCCGAGCTGGATGCGTTGTATTCGAATTGGCTTTGTTATGCAATGTGGATCGATGACGATTTGCATGATCTGCGCCGAGTCATGGTCAAGACGTTTTCTATTTTTGCAGACATCTCAGACCTTCCGTGCGTACGCGTGGCGCACTCTTGCTCCGACTAACTCGACCCTAGCTTTTCGTCTGCGGATGCCTTCATGGCGTATCATACCTTGCAGTCGGTATTCAATCCAAGATATCCAGATTCCTGCCCAGAAAACGGGTCCCTTGACCAATCACCCTAATCGCTGGGGTGGGGAAAATCACTCAGAGTTCGGTAGACCTGCCAATCGTGTAGTGCGCTTCGACTTGAGACGCGCTTAGGCTAGCTAATTGCAGTATGCAGCAGCACGGTTAGTATCCAGCTTAGCAATGATTGCATTTTCTTTTCGCGACCAGGCGCAGTTCATCCTAGTAGCCATGCATTCATGATCAGCACTGGTGGTAACCAGTTTGTTAGTTGCATCGGGTAATGCTGGTCCAAGTTCACCCGCGCCTGCAACCTGCCCCACTCTCCTTGTTTCATCGCAATCGTGCAGTGCAGCCGTTGTCGGCGCCCAAGTATTCTTGTCCTCAAGGTGCACGCACGCGCGCAGTAAGTTTTTCACCTCTTTGTGCTCTCATTGCATCACATTTGATTGTTCCTGCTGCTCCGGCGATGTGAACATCGTCTTTCCTTCCATTGCGGTGTGAACACTGCTATTCTCTCAGTTTACAATGCCATTATCTTCCATTCCCTTTGTTTTCATCAAACCTTGGTTCGGTGTTGGCATCCCTCTTGTTGTCATTCTCTTGGCAATCCTTTATAACCTCTTTGCCTATTCGCATCACAAGCATCACCCTTTTCTTTCCTATCAGGTCGCAACCTTCACGCAAATTCATCAATTCATTCCTCATCTGCATTCTGAACCTTGTGCGCGGCATTCGCGGCACAAGAACGCTAATCCATGGGCATCGTTACTTGGCCTGGGTTATTCTAGCTGCTGCACTGATCCCTCTAAATGCTTTTAGCATTTATGCGCTGTTGCATATGCGAGCCTGACTGTTTTAGTTCTCTCGTGTTAACTTATGGTATCCATTATCCATCCCCCCTTCCAAGTGCGCTGCAGATGCTTCCACCCAGAAAGCCAGCAATAATGTGTGCCATCCATTTAACCACGTGATAACATCACTTTTCTGCGTCCTGCTGCTCCCTCTGTTATTCCACTTGTTATCGCACTATTTGCGGCGTGAACACTGCTTTTTCCTGCATAAACTCCTTTTATATCATGGTTGTTGCCACTCTTCTCTGACTGTCCTCTACTATGGTGCGTCTCTTTTGGATCGTATTTTTGAGCATGGTTACTTGGCGTACACGGCCGCGCTACAACTTAATCATCATGCCCATGTGAAAATAACGGCAGCATTAAAGTGCTCTTGTCCGGCTCATGCAGCGTCCGAGAAAGGTTGCAGATCCAGATCTTCTTTACTTTGTGGCATCGAAGACTTCGTCGATGCTCCTCCGCATTCTAACATGCGCTTCTTTTCCTTCTTATCACGTGCTACCCCCATACCTTTCGGTATAGCGCTGGCTCTTCCGGGAGAGATCAGTACATTCCCCTCTCTCCGCTGCCGGACCTGCACCCATCCCCCGCAGGTGCTCGTTACTCGGATCTGTCTTTGGACTTGACCTGCAACACCAGCAGATGGACGACACCATCTTCACTGCCCAACGACTTTTGGATCATTTCGCTATCCGATTGTCTCGTCTTTTTCTCCACTTTTATAATCTCAAGACCTCTCGGTTAACCCTGCGCAATCCGCGATTTGGATGGTACGACTTGCTCCCCCTTTGGAGGTTGGCTCTGGTCTTAGGTTCCCACATGGACGAAATCCTTGCTCGCACTATCGACTTGTCACCCCTCTTTTCCGAGTTTTGCAGTGTCATAAAATCAATGCTGGGGGACCTTTCCAGCCCGCCACCATCACCTTCCTCAGCATCCTCCTCTGCGATTATTGCCAAGAAACCACTATTTTCCCTCGAATGTTCGATTCTTGATCACTTGCATGAAATCAAACATTGCTTTGATACCGTCGTCGCGCTCACTCGCCCCCTCACGGTTTCTGAGTTGGATTCCTCAAGCATCGGCAAAAGTATCTCTTTGGTCGCTTCCGCCTGGCTGGAGGACGTTACGTCCATTTTTGATGATCTATATGATCTCATTGGGGGGATGGAAACTCTTTTTGCGACTGCTCAAGATGCCCCATATACTGCCATGTATGCTCATGCGATGCACTATCTGATGTGAAACTAATATTCACCTAGTTCCTGGAACTCACGCTCGTCCATCATCCATGATGATCTTCAGTCAAATCGGACCCTCTAATTATCCTAATGTACGGAGCATGGCTGTGTCGTGCAATGTATACTGACCGCACTTGTCTCTTCCTTTTTTCTAACTGTTGCATTGTCTGAGCCTATCCTCGTGTATCGTTCAAATTTTTTTATTTGTCATGGATTGGACTGGGTTCATGCTAGATTCCTTGCAAGGCGAAATGCAATCAGTAATGCACTCAGCAGAATGGTCAGTAGGTGATTAGTAGTGACTATTTCCTGAGACGCGATCAATCGGTCTGCAGTCATGCTTTTTTCTCGCCTCTTGTTGGCATCAACATCCCTCAGTGGCCCTTCAGTATAATTTTACTTGCCACGCCACACATCACGACTACTGATCACTACCTTTTTCTGCTATCACTGACCACTTTACTGATCACATGGGGTTACTTGTTGCGTTACTGATCACTTTTCTGATAACCGCTACTCATCACATTACTGATCATGACCCGTTTATGGTAATTTCCTCTCACCTTACCTCAGCGGACGTTTGTGCCACGCTCTCCCTTTGGTTGCCTCTTCTCTATCCTCACCACCGTCGCTATCATCCTGTACGCCACATCACTTCCGGATTCCCGCCGATATAGATGCCCATGCAGGCGATTGTATCACCACCATCACGCGCATGGAGGCGCCTGGGTGAGTTTTTTTACTTGATATCGATATGCTACTCCTGGGTTTTTTTTTATTTCTAGCATCCTCACCCTCTATCATATTCCCCGATCACAGGTTTAGGGTCGTGGGTGGTGGGCGTGCGCGCGGAGGCGTTCTAGGTACGCCTTCGTTTAGTTTATCTGATGCTCTCTGTGCTGTTTCCTTTCTTTTTTTGCTGTGTTTACTAGCTACGTAACACTTCAACCTGTTCTTACATGCAAGCCTGACTGTTTGTCCTCTCGCGTGCCAGGACGGGTCCGACTCCGATCTTCTGCTCCTGGTTTCTTTGATGGTGCGGCTATTGCGCTTGATTTATGTTCACGCGGGGTCGGCGTCGTTGTTCTTTGCATGGCGTGGACGCCATCACTTTTTATTTCGTATTCTATTCTTTATTTCGTATTCTATTTTTTATTTCTGCCTCAGCTGCGTCATTCTGTCTCAGCTAGTCTTTTCTCCTTCGGCGCACATTCTGTGGTCTCCTGCGGCATGGTCCCTGCTGGATTAATCAACTGTGGGACACAACACATGGATATAGTAAGTGTTTTCACCACAAACTTTTCGGACAATTATCAATCTCTTCTTTCAGTTCCATCACGCACCTTTTCAAGCCTGTTCATACATCGTAGAGACTTCTCGTTTATCAACATGTCTGCATGTGCGTCTCCTTTTCTCCTCTGGAACCTTCGTTCTAATACCATCATGTTTAGCCTTGTTTCAAGATATCGAATTCGATAAATGGTCCACTCTGACTGATGGCACTACTGTCCTTTCGGAGAATGCGCCCTGCATCCCCTGCCCCGCTTCTGATGACGAATTACCATTTCTCCGCGCCAATGGATCATAGGGTCCCCACGAAATCGCTCTATTGCCACAAGCATATGACCCCGAACATCCCTACCTTTCTCATATCCTCATCGATGGTCATGACTGCTTTCGCCTCCCACATTCCATTACTTGCCATCAGTTCAAAGACATCACTTTTTATTGCTGCCCACCCCTTCCTCGTCACGGTTATATCAAAGAGACCATCGTTTCCTCGTGAAAAAACGAGATTTACTCTTATCGGCAGCACGTTCTCCGTTTGTATGACGAATTGCAAGCGACTCACCCCGGTCCTTGCAAAGCTCCCACAATCGCCATCGGGCGCGCCGAGGATACCCTTTTCATCGTAACTCGCAGCATCATGTCATATCGTGACGCCGTCGAGTACACTCGCGGGCTCCAGCATTTCATTGCTGAGATCCAGGCTTTCATTATTTGGGGGAACAAGATACGAAACATTGACGATGGGGTTACGAATGGTACCGCCAGTATGGTGAAGGGTTTCTATACCTATAAAGCAGCCACCGGGGACTGTTCGCATCAGAAGAAGATCGGTTTTGTGCGCAACATTCAGGTCTCTGAGCAGGGCGTTCCTGCGTCATGTTCAGATATCTTAGATGGCTCATCCGACAACTCAGTGACTTACCCTCTCGTCGAGTTCTACATATCCAATCGATCAGAACACGTTCTCATTCTTCCGATCGAATTCCAAGCGGACTTGAATGGCGACGCTGCTGTTAAATGCGTCCAGGTACGAGCCGTCAATCTGTCCTTCATATCCATGCAACTGATGATATGCAGTTTCTGTTAGCCTTGGCGTGGGCCCTCACTATTCATAAAAGCCAAGGTCACTTTCGAAAAGGTCGTCGTTGATCTTTCTCGTGTATTTTCTTAGGGTTAGTCTTTTTTTTTGTTCATCACTCTTCCTTATTGATGAGTGTCACACAGGCCAGGCCTATGTTGCACTTTCTCGTGCTCGCACCATGACCGGCCTTCAAGTGAAAAACTTTTCTCGTAAAAAGGTACTTTTATTTGCTGAACGAGTGGTCGTCCATGGCTGATCTTTGTTAGGTCATGGTTAGTAGTGTCGCAACCCAGTGGTACAAGGACACTTTTGGGGAGGTGTGACTACCCACTGTTCGGGTCTCCTGATCCCCTTTTCTGGGCGTGTTTGTCTGGTGCAGGTGTGACGTTTAAAATAGTAGCCCTTTTGTACCTTTGTTTCTTTCCTCTCGACCCAGTTGTCTGGGAGTGCTTCCATCCGATGCCGCGCTTCTTTCATACTTTTCCGAGCATCCTACACCTCCAAATTCTGCCCAAACCCACCAGCAATACGAAATTTCCCCTAACGACATACCTCCCACCATGACCTTCAGACCCTGACCATACCAACTCTTCACACGACTTCCATAGAAGTTGTGTCATGTTCAGTCAATTAAAGCCTCGGCACTCGAGTTATGGTCCATTCAACCTCGTCCGTGATGCTTATTATCAGGCGCGCGCATTACAAGTACTCTGGGATCCTACAATCGGTCTATACATCATCGTTCTTTTGCGGAATCGATTTCGTCGATGACACCAGATTATATGATGTTCACCGGTACATTGTTCTTTTAACCCTTGTCAAATCAATCTCTCGATCACCGACGCTCTGCAGCAAAGTAGCATACAATTTGCAATCCAAGTGTGTGTGACCCAAGCGTGGCGCATCGCGCCTCGTGCGTGTCACCCGGACTCAAATACCTCGCAATAGGCCCTCTCCTTCCACCAACAGCTTCCCCTGTCATCTACCCTTCATGTCGCTCGATGAACACTTTGTTATGCAGGTTTGTCCGCCTCCCTCTCCTTTTATTGTCGTTGACATGCCTTCAACAGGCTAACGAGTTAGAGGACGCATTTTCGAGTTCTCATCGCTCCCTTATTCACTTTGGTATAGGATTAGGTCGTATCTTGCGACGTTTCAGCATATTCACATATCCATTGAATCATCGTGCGTGCTTTCTTGCGCTTCCTTCGATCTCTCTCTCCTCTCGCGCATCGCCCCTGCAATCTACTCTCATTTTGACCGGATTGTCTCCCTCCTCATCCATCTCGATTCCTCACTCCACGATTTTTCGAGAATCGTACGATCAGCTTTTCACCATCTTTCCTTTTCTCATACCTTCTCGGCGCCATTGGGCCACTCTCAAGCAGGTGCACTCCGGTCTCTGGATTTTTCAATCATCAATGAACTGCGCCAGATCCAAGGCCATGCTACGACAGTCTTGTCTCTTTCTTTGCCCGACACTTCGGGTTCTTACTGCGCGAAAGACATTCATCACCATATAGAACTCCATTGGGATGCCTTTTGCGGTATTCTTTTGGACCTTCAAGACGATTTCAACAGTTTCGTCAAATCAATCGAACACCTTTTACCTCTCGCGAGAGAATTGATTGATAGATGCACGTCAGTCGCCGCTCCTCTTAACCTTCGTTTAACTAATACTGCGGCAGGAGCTACCTGCCTGCTGAAGGTTGCAGCATGCACCATAATCTCCAATTCACATTCCAATCTAACTCTCCCGACTATGACGAAGAATCCACTTTCTGCGCATCCCACAACTCGGAGCAGTCGTAGATCCTCTGCATGGTTATCGCATGGGCATTTTTTTTTGTATGTGTTGTCTCGATACTCTATTAACTTTGCGCCATGATTTCATTTATAGTATAATCAGCATGGTGATCAGTACTCTATTGTCTGAGTTTTAATTGTACGCTTAGGCACCACCGATTTTTCATCTTGTTGCGTCAGCAGTGTTATTTCGCCCACCTTTCGACGCGTGTCACACATCCACACAACATGATCTCTCCTTCAGAGTTTCAAAAGCTCTGCATCGAACATAACCTTTCGCCCATCTTCTTCAAGAATCCTGGCACGGATGATATTGTCGTTTCTCTTGACGGGACTTATCCTAAACAAGGGCTCAGCACCCATCTATCGGAAGGCCTGAAGTTGTGGTCAGAGGCCCCCGATTACGCAGATCCCCATCACCCTTGGCGACCATATATCCCCGGCATTTGTAATGAAACTCCTGCTCACTTTCGCTGGATCAACTGGCGTTTGTTTCAGTTCGAGGCATATCGGATGGTTACAAGTTCTCGACCATTTCAACTCGCGGAAGAAGCATCCATCAATATCATTCGTTCTTTTCCGCAAATCTCAATGATTCGTCAAGAAATCACTCAGCTCTTCCCTTGGCTTTCCGATTCCAAATTCTCTCTTCCTCCACTTCCTAGCCCCGATCTCCTGCAGACCAAGGAAGATCCAGGAAGCGTTGAAGCTTCTATCCGCCGAGCTGGACTAGAAGCTCTCGATATCATGGGCCTCTGCGCCTTTTGTTCTTATAACCACCCTGATCCCCTCCATCCGCCGTCCCTTGACGACATTCTGCCTTGGTCAAGAGAAGACCTTCGTGGTGTTGTCGTCGACCTTGAGACCACGACCTTACCAGATCTCGCCACTTACATTCAGCATCGCGTCCCCATGTATTATGTCTATCATCGTGACGAGCCCACTCAATTCCCTGCTCAACTGATCAACACCAAAGACAGGGACGGCGAACTTGAAAGTTCCTTTCGTGATTTTGTGTCTACTAGCAGGGTGTCCAAAGCCAGGGCTCGCACTGAGCGTCAAGCAGCGCACCGGGCCGACCCTTCTGGAATTGCGCCAGTACAACCGGGAAAGAAGTGTTGTTTCTTGAAGCATGACAATCGCTTCAAGTGTTACAGACCGCATTATTTTTCCCTTATTTTTCCTATTTTTCCTGAATTTCTAGAGGCACTTTCGCATTTAGCCCCTATCTATTAGCCCCTATCATGCGATCCTGCTAATGCTCAAGTCCCTACTATGATCTAGACCTTTGCCTCATGGTAACCTCATGTCTACCATGCTTCCTACATGCCTTCCACATGACTCCTACATGCGCAGCCTAGATCGCCTCATGTATGCCTCACCGATCATGCATGGTGCGCTGCCTCGACTCATGCTCGCCTCATGACCTGCACATGTACACTGCCTACCTCAC